>PVKC010000004.1:0-99636 GCA_004027635.1 Crocidura indochinensis
TTCCTTCCTTTCCCCTTTTCTTTTTTCATTTTGGAAACAGCATTGTTGCAAATCCCTGAAAGTAGCTTGCCTGACATGTTCAAAGTTAAAAATCATTTTAGACAAAATGCAGCTCACATTAGATGAAAATGTTTTCTCGGATGTTTTCAACTTTAAAGGATGTATAAAATATATGGTAACTTTGTTGAACAGTGGTTTTTAACTTTTTCTAAAAGAAACACTAATTCTATTTGTGTTTAGTGAAACAAAATAGACTACTTTTGCATTATTTTAAGAGTTATTTAATATAACTGCGGACATGTATTCAGCTCCAATATAATAGAACATAACCAATTCGCCTAAATGATATCATAATGAAAATATAGTATAATAATCATATACTATTTCTGCATAAATACACATAATGATGACATGAACCTGTATTTAAAAATATGATTTTTGTTCTCTTTTTAGAGCCATATTCCTTACCCACATCTACCTCTGGACAATTTTAATCTGTTTTCTGTTGCTATAGTTATATTATTTCAAAGTTATAATACAGTATGCAAAATGTTTAGAAAAGAATCTGTAAACAGTGAAAATTAGACACTGTTTAGGAAACTTGTCTTGTCCATGACAAGCCCAGATTTGATGTCATGCTCTTATATTGACTTGAATTCTTCCCATAGTTCTGTGGAGTGTTGTTTTTTTTTTTCTAGAATTTTATGTTTAGTTTACATTATTGTTTTCTAAAGGTTCAGGGCACCTAATTTTGAAGATCATTATCTTGTCTTCTGCTGCTTTCTTTTGATACATAGACCTTCTATTGAGCTTTACTTATCATCTACCTTACTCTTTATTTCTGTCATTTTATAATTATAGTTTTCTCATTTCTGCTCTGATACTCTCGGAATTTCCCGACTGTCTGTGAAATAGATTCTTTTATCAAATTAAACATCTTCAATATGGTGTCACTAAAGTCATTCTTTGAGAATTTACATAGCTTTTTGGTACCGGTAGACACATCCATGTTTGCATTTTAATAATTGAGCTTAATGTACTTCAATTTATTTTATTCACTGTGATTGCTGTGATCCTTCTACACTAATAGTGAATCTGTTTTTTATCTGCCCTATGAATCTCTGAGGGTTAGTTTAGGTGTTGTTCTTTCCATTACCTGCCTATCTTATGCTATGGTAGAAATTATAAATGTGAGTCATGTGAAATGTGATGAATGGAACTATTCAGTTGTGAAGGTGGCCTGCTGAGATGGTAGCTTTCGGATCATGTCCTTTACTTTTGAAGAATATCTAAATTGGATTTAGAGATATCATGAAGAAGTTCATATTCATTTATACCTGCATTCAGTTGTAGGGCTTTTTTTTTAGGATTATACATTTTTATTACATATAAGTAATGCACAGAATGCATTTTACAGGTTTGTATGCCTACTTTTCTTAGAAATTTCCAAGATGCTTACAGGGTAGCTGTACCATTTTCAATTTCAATTCACAATTTAAGGAATTCTATTTATCCTTAGGATTTGTTCCTTCATTTTATTTTAGTCATTTTGATAGAAGAAAGAAAAGATTATGCCATAACTTTAATTGTGCTATTAAAGTTGTGAATCTTTTGATATTTTGAGTTTTCAATTGCATACTTCTCCTTTGAAAACTTTATTCATGCCCTTTGCCTTTTTTTGAGGATATTGTTTTGGGTCACATCCTGCAATGCTCTGGGCTTACTCATAGCTTTTACCTCAGGTATCATTCCTAGATGTAATAAATATATCATATGAAGTGTTGAGGATGGAACATGAGTCAATCATGTGCAAAGCAAAAGCTCTACCTGACAGATTATCCTCCAACAATACTTTTCCCATTTTCTAATTAACTATCTTTTCATTTTTTCTTTTTCTTTTTTGTTTTTCTTTCTCTTATTTGTTTTTCTTTTTGAAATATGTTTTTGGAGAACTATTTTTTTCCCTTTTTTTTGGTTTCTGGGTCACACCCGGCAGCACTCAGGGGCCACTCCTGGCTCTATCCTCAGAAATCACCCCTGCCAGGCACAGGGGACTTTATGGGATGCCGGGATTTGAACCACTGTCCTTCTGCATGAGAAGCAAATGCCTTACCTCCATGCTATCTCTCTGGCCCCACTAATTGACTATCTTTTAAAGTTTACTTTAATAGCTGCTTGTATATTTATATATTAATTTATTGTCAGATGTGTGATTTACAAATATATGTTTTTTATTCTTGTAGAATATAAATTCATACTCATATTTATTTTAATGAAAATAAATCTATAGCCTGTTTATTCTCCCCTTATTTCAGATCATGTGTTTGTCATTGTTCGAAAACTCTACCAAGATATTATTTCCTGAAAATATTTGCCTAACTTTACATATAAAGTATAAAGGAGTAAAACAAATATATTCAATGGGATTATTTATTTTTGCCAAATATTTGTGATTCTAGAAAAATTAGGAATGGACAGTTTATATTTTAGGTAATTGTAGGGTGTGATCCCAATATTTTAATATACTTTGACATCATCTTGATTTTGGATTTATTTATTGAGAATCTTCATGAAACATCAAGCAGTTTATGAAGAGATTAGCATTTTATTCATTAATAGATATGCCGAATTAGCTGTGTAAATTCCTATTAGGATATTAAAAATGTTTGAAAACAGATATGTTTTGAGAATTTGATAAAAATGAAATCAGACAGGTGGAAAATCAGTTAAACTATGATAATGGCATAGCTTGTGAAGACAAATATGACATTCTCCTTTAGAATATAGGTCAAAATAATGCCAAAATTAAAATTTGTTAGTTATATTTTTTCAAAAATTATTCTCTCTTCTGTATTTTTCATAAATATCTATAAGCACTGCTATTAATACTCTCTAAACTCAGTTGATAACATATTAATATTTTATTTTCATTAAAATACTGTTGTGAAATTAATTTATAGTTAATTCTAATGCTACAAACAGAATGCTTTCTAAATTTTATCGATTGGTACTTCAATATGTTAAATCAGTAATTTGAGGCAAGATGATTTGATGGATTGTAGTTCATGCTTAACATGCTGAGAGACCAAGTACTACACCTGATTTACTGAATGGTTTTCCTATGGAAGGACCAAGTAAAATCATATCAACAACTCTGTAAGAAACACCCAAAATTTACTGATCAAATTATTATCCTTTTTAATAATACTATCTGTAATATTTAAATATTAAGAATTGTATTACTTTCATTTTAATTTAAAACTGTTCTTATAACAACATAAAGTCCAAAATAAGTGTAAAGTGTTACTAAATATTTTGACATAAATTAATACTATTTTCATATATTTTGTCATAATATTTCTAGAAAGTGCAGATATTCAGTAAACTCAGAAATCAAAATTTATGACATAAAATTTATTTTTAATATATTTTGTTATGTATGTTACCGTTTTGTTTATGGTAGTTACTTTCACATAATAAATGTGATAGATGAACATATTCTTTTACTATATTATTCCTTTATGTTATAAAATTATTATAAAAAGTGTTTATCTTTTATTTTTGGAGTTATATGAATAATCGAAATTACCCAATCCCATTTTGAATATTACTATGAATATTTGCATTCGTGTATTAACTATTTTACTTTGAAAGCTTCATATTATTAATCAATGTATTGAGACTTTGGTTTTCATTCTTTGTGTTACAGTTTTCTATTTATTTTTCTTTGATTGGTCTCTTTGTGTTTCATCTTCATACAGATTAACAGTTGGAGAGTAATATGATAAAAATTGAACTCATGTCTTCAATACTTTCTAATTTTCAAATGAGAAATTGTTTATGGTAAAATTTTGAGATTTCATCAACAATATTTTCATTTTAAATATGGTATATTTTTTCCTTTTTTTGTTTATAAGTTTAGCTCAATGTTTGTCAATATTTATTATTATTTAAGAAAAAATCTCTAACTTATCATTGGGATCTGTTTCATGATCACATGGCTCTGAAATTATATGTGAACTGCAAAGGGAAAAACTTGAACTCCTGGAAATTCAACAACCTACTATATTGAACAACCATCGAGTCTAAGATGAAATCAAAGAGGAAATCAAAACTTTTAGAAATAAATGACAATGAAGATAGAAACTCTCTGAATCTATGGGACACTGCAAAAGCAGTACTGAAAGGAAAATTTATAGCTTTGCAAGCACACATCAGGAAGGAAAAAGAGGCCTACATGCATAGCTTAATGATGCATTTTATAAAACTAGAAAATGATCAACCAAAAAAGTAGACAGAAGGAAATAACAAAGTTTAGAGCAGAAATCAATGAAGTGGAAACCCAAAAAACAATCTGAAAGATCAACGAAAGCAGAAGTTGGTTCTTTGAAAAAAAATAAAGTAAAAAAGATTAATAGACCACTGGCGAAACTCTCAAAGAAAGGACGAGAGAGAAATTTGATATTGGATTATAAATGAAAGGGGAGATCACTATGAACTTGTAAGAAATGGATAAATTATCGGACTCTTATAACTTCCCATTGTTGAACGAAGAGGATGTAGCATATCTAAACACCCCATTGAGAAAAATAAAATGATAATCAAATGTCTGCCCCCAAACAAAAGCCCGGGTATAGACGAATTCACTAATGAATTCTTTCAAACTTTTCAAGAGGAACTACTACCAATACTTGCCAGGTTCTTCCATGAAATTTAAGAAACAGCAACACTTCCAAATAGTTTTTATGAAGCCAATATCACCTTGATACCAAAGCCGACAGAGATGCTGTCAAAGAAGAAAATTACAGACCAATATCCCTGATGAACACAAATGCAAAGATCCTCAACAAAAATCTGGCAAATAGTATCCTGTACCTCTTCAAGAAAAGGTAATTCACCACGATTAAGTAGGTTTCTTTGCAGGAATGCAAGCATGGTTTAACAACCATAAATCAATCTACACAATACACAATATCAACAAGAAAAATAAAAACATGATCATATCAATAGATGCAGAGAAAGCATTTGATACCGTCCAATATCCATTTTTTTATTTAGTGTGTGCTGGTACAAGTGGCTTTCTTTTTATTTATAATAAAATAATATTATATTTCTTTATTAATGTCTTTACACAATTTGTTTACAAACATAATTGTAGTTGATTTTGTCATGTAAAGAAAACTCCCTTCACCAGTGTGACATTCCCATCACCAATGCCCCAAATCTCCCACCTCCCTACCTTCCACCTATTTTTGAGAGAATTCTACTTCTCTCATTAATCCACATTGTTATGTTAGTTGTCGTGTAGTTATTTCTCTAACTGCACTCATCACTCTTTGTGGTGATTTTCTTATCTGGTTTTAATCACCTATACACCTTATAGTCCCCAGTCTACAAGGATTGATGGCTGAGCATAGATCCAGGAGAATCTCTAAGCACTGAAGGTGTAGTCAAAGTATGAATCCTAAAACAAAACAAACATATACACAAAAGAAAACAGAACAGAGAAAATACAATGCATATTTAGAGTGTCAAAAGATACTGAATAATAAAGGGCAGTTTTTCTATATTATATTTCAAATTCATGGTAATTCTCTGACCTGATTTTCTAAAAAAGTATAGATAATAAAAAACTGATAGAATACATACTCTGGTTTTCTTCACCCCTTAGAATTTTGTTTAATTAGAATCATACATGGCTATATATCACTATTCTTCATATTTATGCAATGAAATCAATGACACATTTCATTATATTTTAATCTTCTTTAAGGAAAATATTGCATTGTAGTATTTTTCAGGACTTAGTACAGAATAAATGACCAACATTCAAAATAAATGTAATGAACAACTACATGTATGAATGTAAGAAATAAATTAGAACAAGGAGGGGGCCGGGTGGTGACGCTGGATGTAAGGTGCCTGCCTTGACTGCGCTAAACTAGGACGGACCGGGGTTCGATCCCCCGGTTCCCCATATGGTCCCCCGTCCCTGCCAGGGGGGAGTTCTGAGTGAATAGTCAGGAGTAACCCTTTAGCGTCACCGGGTGTGGCCCAAAAACCAAAAAAATAAAAAATAAAAAATTAGAACAAGGAAATAAAACTAATAAATACAAAGCAATAAAGTTCAATTTCAGAGAAGTAAGTTGAACATAATATTTTCAAGTTGGTTTTAGATAATAGGCATGCACTAAATTATTGCTTTTGAAGGTTTTTTTCTATCTAAAGATCATCTTAGATTTCATATTTAATAATACAATAAAACTGAAATTTTTATAACTTCTTGAAGATTTGACATTAGGATCAAACATCAAAGAAATTAATGTCAATGTTCATATTTTCCTCCTATTTCAGTGTCATTAGATTTTAAATTTGTACATATATTAGTAAAGAGATCTTAAATAATAAAAACAATAATAATAAAGAGATATAAAATAAGGTAGTAGTACATTCTTCAGAGTACTCTAACACTTGTATATTGTTTATTTTTATAGACAAAATATTTAGCTGATGTTTATTCTTAAAATTGTGAAATATTGAGACTATGAGGATAATTAAGGAACATTAATATTTTAGGACAAGCGAATAACTATAAGGTTCATGTTTTAAATACTTACTGTGTCCAAAGCATTTCTATGAACATTGTTTAAAATGGATATATAGTTATTGAAAACAATCTGAATATTTAGTACATTTTTGAAAACTATTCATATTTTTATGAGTATCCTTGGAGACTAGTCAGACACTGTTAATTCTATATGCACTGATGTTTTATAACTGCCAATAATGTTATTAGAGTATGTGTCTCTGTGTACGCTGAGAATTTATCTTCAACCCCAAAAAGATGCTTCTAGAATCTTAATTTTTTTCTTTTAATTTGCAGCTTCAGGCATAAAAATATGTTTCAGAATTAATTCCTCTTTATATATTTGGTTTATAATAGCTCTATGCATGCAAATTGCTTTTTGTTAAGATCCATTCTTTTATTTCCTTTAATTTGTGAATCTAAATTAAATGCTCCTCTTTATTGAAAGCATAGATCATAGTCTTAGTACCAATGACCTCTAAAATTACAATACGAAATTGCATGGCTTTCAGAGGTTCAGAATTACATTTTTATGTTGCTTGTCTATTTAATGTTTGAAAATGATCACTATCTTGATTACTATCAATATTTATATTATGAATTGCATTTTATTTTTCTAATGGATTTAGATATTAGCAATGTCAATTTACGTATGTTTCAAAATGTATAAGTAATGTGTTTCAGATTTAAGGACATCTTGGAATTTTGAATTTGAGATTAATTGCTTATAGTGGACACAATATAAAAGTATAACAGTTTTTCTTTCTTTATTGGCTTTAGGACAACACTCAGTGATGCTCAGGGGCTACTCCAGGCTATTTGCTCAGAAATCGCTCTTGGTTTGGGGGACCATATGGGACACTGGGGGATCCAACTGCAGTCTGTGTTAAGCTAGTGCATGAAAGGCAGACACCTTACCACTTGTGCCATTGCCCTAGCCCCAAAAGTAACAATTCTTAAATCACATACACTAAGTTTTATTTTAATTTAAATTATCCATATTGTTTAGATAAATTTGATGATAGTTTCATAATTTCAAACTTTAAATTAATTCAATAAGGATGACATAATAGATTGCTTTTTTTGAATGTTTGCTTAGTAATAGTAGTGAACAAAAATTAAGTGAGAACTGTATTGGAAAAAAATACCAGTTTTAAAGCTAATTAGTTATTTCCCAGAACGTTGTGAAGAGATTAAGTTTAGAGCCAATAAATACAAAGCATAGAGATGAATTATTAGAAGTTCATTAGGCTCATTAATATTTTTCTGCATCAATAACATCTTGACTTGTTCCCACTTTAGTGGTCTCTTTTTTTTTTTTTTTTTTTTTTGGTTTTTGGGTCACACCCGGCAGTGCTCAGGGGTTACTCCTGGCTCCATGCTCAGAAATTGCTCCTGGCAGGCATGGGGACCATATGGGGCACCGGGATTTGAACCGATGACCTTTTGCATGAAAGGCAAATGCCTTACCTCCATGCTATCTCCCGGGCCCCATACTTTAGTGGTCTTAACGTGGCCTCTGCTTCATTCATATGTTGATACACTATTGTGATGATATCATAATGTGGAGTATTTGGAAAGTATTCAATCTTGAGGGTAAGGCTCAGAAAAAAAGGTATTTTTTTTTCTCTAAAAACGAGTGTTCTTTTTTTTCAAGATACTTGATGTATATTGAGATATCTTTTTGGGGCCGGGCGGTGGCACTAAAGGTAAGGTGCCTGCCTTGCCTTGTGCTAAACTAGGTTGGACCGCGGTTCGATCCCCCGGTTCCCCATATGGTCCCCCGTGCCTGCCAGGAGGGACTTCTGAGCTAATAGCCAGGAGTAACCCCTGAGCATCACTGGGTGTGACTCAAAAATCAGAAAAAAATAAAAAACCCAAAACAAAACAAAACAAAACAAACAAACAAACAAAAAAAGATATCTTTCAGTTTTGTTTTGTTTTAGTTGTTTTGTTATGGTGTCATATTCTAAGGTCAAAAAGATGGATCCTTTTACCTGTTTTTTGTCAAAATATTGCAAAATATTTATGTTGTAAAAGTAAAGGAAGGAGGGCCCGAGATATAGCATGGAGGTAAGGCGTTTGCCTTTCATGCAAAAGGTCATCGGTTCAAATCCCGGTGCCCCATATGGTCCCCCGTGCCTGCCAGGAGCAATTTCTGAGCATGGAGCCAGGAGTAACCCCTGAGCACTGCTGGGTGTGACCCAAAAACCAAAAAAAAAAAAAGTAAAGGAAGGAAACTGAATTTGGAAATGTGTTGCATTGTGTCATTAAAATAAACATTATAATTCATTATAAGATGCATTGATATATTTAGAGGATTGTACTCTTTAATGACTTCTTAGTGAATATCACCTCCTTTTTTCCCTGTAGTACCCTTTATTATCATCTGGGGTCTACAAAATTCTACTTATTTTGTCCCTGAAAGTCTTTATTTCTAGGTCACAACATTGTATTCATCGTATGCACTCAAGCTACATAGGCTCCCAACTATTATTTTCTGAAATAATTTTTCTGACTTTTCTTTCTCCTACTGGGACACACTATAATTGTTAATAGTACCCCTATTGCTCAAAGGAGGTAATATTCCCAGAGATTCCTGAGAGTGTTTTTAATTTATTTTTGAAATAATGATTATTTTAAACATTTTGTCAGATTATGTATCTGTTCCTCCAATTTGCCCTACTTTCTGTTGGACCCTTTAATTCTAATCTTTTCTTCTGACATGTTATTTTTTAGTACCACTGTACTATTTGGACTGTAATTTAAAAATTAGAAGAGAAATACTTGGAAGTACTCTTGGTTCTATGCTCAGGAATTATAGTTTGTAGATTATGGTAACATATAGAGTGTCAGAAATTAAACTTGGGTAAGATTCATATCAGCAAATGCCCTACCCACTGTATTATCACTCCACCCCTGAGTTTGAAGTGCAATTTATATTTAAGAGTTAAAGCCTCATAATTTGTCTAGCTATAAGGGGTAAAATAGTCAGGTGTGAAAATGTAGTATATTGTGTTGGTGCCTGAAGTTCTCAAGATAGCCCTAGTATTCTTTCATTTTGCAGCTTTGAATGGACTGATCAAGCAACTTGACTAGATATAAATCTTATGGAATGTGGTGAAGACTTGCACCAATTATGGGTACCATGGGATCTCAAGTTGTCATTCTGACCCACCCATGACAATGAAGTAGGAAATGTGTAACTGTTGGGAACTATTGGAATTTAACTATTGGAATTTAAACTATTGCTAATTTAAATATAAGATGAGTGCAATTCAAAGCAGGTCTCATCCACCCTCTCAGATGAAAGCATTGACATTAATGAAGTTACCTAAAGTTGTAAAAATGGCATCTTGTGTTGTTCCCAATCTTGTAATCATCCCTAAATATTTTGACTTCTCAGGTTGATGTTTTTTATAAGGGCTCATGGATCTGCTTTGAATTTGAATAGACATTTATTAGGTTAGTGTTAATGCATATAGAACCTGTGTAACAGTCTGAAAAAGATATTTGAAAATAAGTCTCTCTTCCTATCGGTTTCAGATTTCCCTTGGTATTTTTCATACCAGTGTTCAAAGCCAGTACTTCAGGAACTTAAATATGTTATTCAAAATTACAAAGTGATGATTATGACCTGAATATGATAGAAATATTTAAAATAACATATCAGTTTTCAATAATTTTTATATCCGGTGTATCTTAAATCCTTAATCACTTTAACATAATTTCCTTCACTGGCATAGTTAACTTAATTGTTTCATTTATTAATATTTTGGTTTCCCGGATACTCAGTGGTGCTCAGGGCTTACTCTGGCTCCACATTAAGGATCACCCTGTGCTATGTTCAAGGGACCATTTATGATGTGAGGAGTCAAGTCCTGTCTGCTACATTTAAGGCAAAGAGGCTCCTTACCATTATAATATACCTCAGGTGCTATAAAGATTATCTTTTACATTTGGGGTGTGTATTCATGTATATTACATGCATGTGTTTTATTGTGTCACATCTAACATTGGTCATTACTTACTCCTGTCTCTTTCCTCAGTAAACATTATTCTTTGCCAAATATTCAACTAGTTGTGTCATGGTTGAATTGAAATATTTTGCTATTGTGAGAGAAAACATTTCTTTTTTTCTTTTTTTTTGTTTGTTTTTTGGACCACTCCCAGTGACACTCATGGTTACTCCTGACTATGTGCTCAGAAATCTCTCCTGGATTGGGGGACAATATGAGATGCTGGGGGGTCGAACTATGTGCAAGGCAAACACCCTACCACTGCACCACTGCTCTGGTCCACATTGTGAACAATTCAATGTTTCTATTTTCTGATCACTTACAGACTATTTAATCAATCAAGGTCTACAAAGTAAAATTAACTGTATAAAAGTGCAGTTGTAGAGCATCTGCTTTGCACAAGGCTGACATGATTTAGATCTCTAGGGCCCCAAATGTGCTCCAATTAGCACCACCACATATGGGCCCAAAACAAAATTAAATAACAATAAACATGAAGTCAGGAGCATTTATAAAGTTTATAATTAATTTATATAAGTTACTGTATCTCTATTTTTTTCTTGTTATTTTGGGTCACACACAGTGATGCTCACGGGTTACTCAAGGCTATGTGCTCAGAAATTACTCCTGGCTTGGGGGACCATATGGGACGCTGGGGGATCAAACCGAGGCAGTCCGTCCTAGGTTAGCCACTAGCAAGACAAATGTCCTACTACTGTGCCACTGCTCCAGCCCTATATCTCTAGTTCCTTGTGTTTGTTTGTTTGGTTGTTTTTGGTGGAGTATCTTACCCCATGTACTAAAAGCTATTATTTCCCAAAACTAATATCCTGCATGCAATGACTACACTCTGTCTTTTGACTCTGTCTATGTTTCTTAATTAAAGGTGTATCAAAAATAGAGCCACAAATAATGATTGACATATTTTATTTCTCAGCTGTTTATTACTCTAGTAGATAGTAAAATAGCAGAGCAGTGTATTACTTGCTCTGTTAGAAATTGAAGTTACTCTTTGTTAGCCATGTAATAAGTCTGTCTCTTAGCTGATCTCCATCATCCTAACTGCCTTCCTCTCCTTTTATATTTTTTATTCCAAATTGCAGACCCACCCAGGGGTGGGTGAGTCTGACCATCCAGGTGAGATAAACAGGAAGTTGGAAGATGGGATACCCACGTATCATAGAAAAATGTATTGATTTCCTTCACAAAACAAAGACAACAATATTCTTTAATAATTCTAATGCCATTATGGCATTGAAATCTTTGTTCTAAATGATAGTACATTGGATACAGAAAAAAAATGCATTCATAGAGCAGTATTTAAAGTGAATTGAATTGGAAGATGGGATACCCACGTATCATAGAAAAATGTATTGATTTCCTTCACAAAACAAAGACAACAATATTCTTTAATAATTCCAATGCCATTATGGCATTGAAATCTTTGTTCTAAATGATAGTACATTGGATACAGAAAAAAATAAAATATGCATTCATAGAGCAGTATTTAAAGTGAATTGAATAGTGACTTGGAATTATTAAATATTAATTAATATTAAAAGACAAAATGATGAGCTAAAATTTAATTGTTCTATATGACATCAAAATTTACTCTCAGAATTTAATTACATTTTTATAGTCATTTGACAAAATTAAGCAATTACTATTTTTAAATATTTTAACTATAAATTATTGAATATATCTTTTGTCTAGACCAAAATATATATGATTATTATCAATATTAAGTTTAAAATAACTAAAGTTTGGGGCCCGGAAGATAGCATGGAGGTAAGGCATTTGCCTTTCATGCAAAAGGTCATCGGTTCAAATCCCGGTGCCCCATATGGTCCCCCGTGCCTGCCAGGAGCAATTTCTGAGCATGGAGCCAGGAGTAACCCCTGAGCACTGCTGGGTGTGACCCAAAAACCAAAAAAAAAAAAAAGATCAAAATAATTAAAGTTTATGATTTACTGTCAACTGTAATATTTGAAAAATTGTGCAGTCATTAAATTTCACTCAACTTTAGCATGCTTCAAAATCACACAGCTTCCAATAAAACTCAAATATATTGCTTCATTTATATTATCTACTTGTATTAGAAAAGTATGCATAACTCATTTAGAATAGTAATACATAAATTTTATTTGCAATAGATAAAAATGTAAATAAAAGTGTTATTTTAGATTTATAAATATGCTTAAGTTTATATAGAATCAAGAGTGAAAATGTGTAGATATTTTAGTTTGTAGCTCTTTTTGTAAAATAAAGAATTATATTCTTTATGAAATATTATTTTATGCTGTGATCATAATTATACTTTGTTTTGTTATCGTTTGATCAGCAATATGTCAGTGTTGAAAAAATAATGGATATTTTGCTAGTTTCAATAGCATTAATATGACTGTTTTAAATATTAAATACTCACTTTGAACTATACCTGCATATATCTACACATAAACTTACATACCTGTAACATATAATTCATTAAATAATAATGATTCTCACATTTTAATCACAACTGTGTTTTATAGCATGTAATGTATTTACCTTTAATTTATTTTGTAAATTCATCCTGTTTTCCAACAAAAATTGTGCTGTAAAAGTTTAATATTGCATCCCTAGAATTTGAACCTATTGTAGGATTGTAGCTATGTTTATTCCACTTTATTAGTTTAAAATTGAAGGACTGGGGTCATAGTAAAGGAGATAGCATGCAGCCTATCTGAGTTTTATTTCTAGTAGCCCCTATAATCCTTTAGTCATGCCAGGACACATGACCAAGAGTAATCCCTGAGTATTGTCTCATATTTCCCAAAAACCAATAAAGTAAAATAAAGTTTATGATTCTATGATCTCTCTAAAAGAGATAGATCACTTAAATTGTTCCTTATGAGCATTCTTTGGGTGATACTAGTGGAAAAAAGTTGATTATCAGGATACGAAACTCATGTTTTACACATAGACAATCATGATCCTAACTACATTATATTCTAAATACACTAAAACAGTATTACTCTCTGAATGGGAGAAATGAAGCCCCTAGTACTATCTATAATGACTTTCACCTTTGCACCTGCTACTTGTTTATGAAATGTACATAAAATACTTGAACATGTCTCATCTTCAGTTAACCTATAGGAGCATAACTGAATTAAGAGAGTGAAAAGAAAACTAAAAGATTATATAAAAAGGCTAGGAAACTAGCCTTGCACAAGAGACATAGCACCATATATTAACAGCTCTAATGATTACCTGAGAGCTGAATTGTAGAAGTGTTGAGTACTGCTGATCCCAACTCAAAAAAAGAAAAAGAAAATAAAAGAAAGAAAAAAAGAAAAATAGAGTATATAAGAAAAGAGACTGAGATACATGAAAAATTATATAGTTACCTTCAATCGAAGTTAAAAAATGTCAAGAATATGGTTCTAGAATATCATTTTGATAATGTATTGTTTACACTCTATATCCATGTCAAGTAATGGGGTAAAAGGTCAACTAAAAAAAGGTTTCATGGTATATGATTGATAAATCCGTATATACTTAAGCATTTTAGAGATAACCATGAATTTACAGTGATAAAGAGCACTAGTTTAGCTGTAAGATTTTCTCAATTTAAATTTCTATATTACTACATACTTAATCTGTAACTTATTACAAATAAACTTGTCAGCATTATATCTATTTATTAAAAGTAAAATTAGTGTAATCCTATAGTAAGCTGTAAGCATTATATTAGATATATGTTAAAAATTAGAAAAAGTATCTGCCAAGTAAACATTATATGCATATTAAAAATCATTAAAATATGTTATCTTTACTTTCTGTTTTCATTAAAGTAATATTGTGCATGCTAGAATATAAAGATAAATGTATTAATAAAATAGGTAATTTCCTAAAATGTATTATCTGTTGAGAAAAATTATTAGGTCAGTTAAGATTTAGATAGCTCAGATTCTGGTATATGGAACATACTTTGTGTTTTACATATTAAATTTATTGATATTGTTTTATTAATTCCCTAAATAAACTCATAAATTGCTGCTTATGCATCATTTGTAAAAAACATATTAAAGATTTTATATCCCATATATGAAGGTAGATACAGAACAGGAAGGCATAAGATGAGATACATAAAATTTCTGAAAAATTAATTAGGTAATTAAAATATAGAATGTATATAATGCTCAATCTGGTATTTAGTGTTATCTTAAATAAGCAGATCTTTATATATAGTGGGAATTGACAGCCAAGTGAGAATGAGATTATTTTCAAAAACAAAATAACATGATAAGCATTCTTACAAATCATTCAAATTTTAAAAGTTAAAAATCAAGATAAAATATCCCTTTATTTTTCTTATAATTTATTTATCTTCAAGTTCAAAAATACTAAAAATTTCATATTATCCAGGGAAAAACAAAAACTAATGTATTCATTTGAGCTAAAGATTTAAGGTGGCTATTTTATGTAGTTAAATCAAAACAAATCGATAAACAATTATTTTCATACAACCTCATCCTCCTTTGAATACCACTATTAATCTTGAATTAATTTTCTCATACAATTGTTATAACAAGTAACAACATTATTGGTTTTTATATCCAAAATCCTATTTTAAAAAAATTATAAAGGGCAGTGAGAAATATTTTCTCTACAAATCAATATTAAGGAAATAGATTAAAGCTATATTTCATTTATACAACCAAATAACAAGATTGACTATTCTCTGCTAGAATGCAAACAAATCTTTTAAGACGAGTAACCCCAGAAGCAGTATATTTTGCTTCTTTTCATTCTTGCAACTAAAAGTCCCCTTTATTATATATTGATTTAGTAGACTTTACTATAAATTTTTTCTTACAAATCTAAATGCAAAAGGAAATTTTTCTGACTTCTTACTACATAATACCTGCTTTCTGTCATTTCCTAAATATGTACTAGGTCTTAAGATTGCTCCACTAAGTTAGTTTATGATATTAATATGATTTATTTCACCTATTAGTTTTCTGTTGCTAGATTTCAACAGCAAACTTTAGGTCTCTATCTTAAATCTCGTGATTTACAATACATCCTACTAGGGTTTGGAGCTATAGTACAGTGTTTGGAGTGTTTGCCTTGCAAGGAGCTAACCTGGGTTCAAAACCCAAGCATCTCATGGTCCTTGAGTCTATCAAGAGTGATTAAGCCCTGACCATTACTGGGGTCTTCCCCTCAAAATATATTTTACTAGATTTACTAGATTTTACTGTAAATACAAGATGAATGAATTAAACAACTTATGTTCTTTCTTGTGTGCCTGATTATTTTGAGGCCAAGGAAAAGTTAAGCATTTTGTTATTTATATGATATTTTTCTCAGTAGATACCTACTTCTGTAGAGATATTTAAAACTTGGTGTTGGTGTCATCTTTGTAATATTTGCTACTTCCAACTCACTGACCTTATTTCCATCAGAATTAAACATTAGTCAATGGAGCGATAGAATAAGAAAGAGCGAGTGAATATATTTATAAAACATAGTCCAAACATAGGCTGCAGTTTTTATTGTCAGAATAAGAAGAGCCAATGATTATTCTTAGAAAGCTAAAATATTAAGATTTTAGAAAGAAAAATTTGAAGAAGTTTCTGACTGAACCTAAGCTTCAAGTCTAGATTTAGAGCCTACGACTATCAGGATTAGTGCAATTTTTTTGACAATTAGTGAATGTATCTTTAAAAATCCATAAGAACAGAGATTAAACAAAAATGCTTGGCAAGACATGCACGAAATAAGAATATTGTGAAGATAAAAATCTATGAATAAAATCTTGTCATGCTTGTCACAAAATATTATTATCCAGTGCTTGCTGAAAGATTTGGAGAAAATAGATGGAAAAAGCACTTGGCACAAAGACTAAAAGAGACAAATTAAGGAGAACTTTCATAGTTGTAAGTAAAAACAAAATCACTACTACTAAAACATAGATAAATATTAGTAATTACTACTAGTAATAAAATTATCCTACCAATTATTGAATCCATAATAAATAAATATATTTACATTATTTCTAACCTTAAAGATATATGTTGTTTCTATTTCATAGCTCCTAACAAAAATTATAATTTTATATGAGATGTTAGTTTTCAAGTTAGAAATGTCATTTTCCTGAATTCAGATACAATCAATTTCACTTAGAATCATTACTTTAAATCCAACAAATAAGAATATGTTCAATTAATTAGGGGTCAGTTCCAAAATAATATGCTTTTTAAAATTAGAGTTAACATAAAGATTACATAAAATTTTAAATTTACAATTATAGAAACAATGGCATTTTACATCATTTAGAGTGCTATCATCTACTTACCCAAATTATAATTTATTTAATATTGGAATAGATTCTGAATATTTAAACAAATAAAATGGTATGCACACTTATTTGCTATTATTATTGTTTAAATTATTTAAAAATTTGTATAAATAGCCTGTCATTGAAAAAGTAATTTTTTAAATCTATTTGAATACAACAAATCTTAAATAATTGTTTTTTCTTAGGCTCACTTTTAAATAGTTTCAGAGGATCTTACTACTCTATTAATATTAATGTGTAGGATATGTTATCGCTTCTTTAAGTAATAGTACAACATATTTTTAAACAGAACTGTGCACTATATTTCTTATTTAGAGCCTTTTCTAAGCCTATTCACCTACTTGAGGAAATGAGGTGAATCTTTTATGAAAGAAACAAATTTCAGGCTTGTCTTAGATGTAGATCTATATTAGATGACAAATGATAAAACTGTACTATAAGGGGTGATGCTCCGAGGGAGCTGAGATAGCCAAAATGTTCCATTTTAAGCCTCTTAACTTTTTTAACGAGCATGAAATATACTATTTCTTTTTTTTTTATTTTAACACCTTGATTACATACATAGTTGTGTTTGGGTTTCAGTCATGTATAGAACACCACCCATCACCAGTGCAACGTTCCCAATGGCCTATCAGCATTCATGTAACTTGAAAATTCAACAGTCTATAAACTTAAACAAATTAACTTAATCTTAAACTTTATTACAAAAACTGTGTAATTAAACCAATACATTGCTGGTAAGTTTATGGTTAAAGGATCATTCTTGGTAGTTGGTTGCTATTTATCTTTCTTTCATCTGTCCATATATTTTTTAATTATATAGAAATCATTTTAAGTACTTTAGTATTATCAAATATTTCTGAAACTACTTATGTTAAGAACATTTAATATTAATAGGCTTTTAGAAACATGTTGACAGTTAACATAAATCAACACAATTTGCTGAGGAATGCTAATTTCATTTTTCTTTAATTGTCTTTGAACTGTATTACATTGAAAATCAACAGACATTGCACAATGTTACTAGTATTAAAAAATAATAATCTGTAACTCACTAGTCTCATATTATTTATCTTGGAATATTTGGGTGTAATATAAATTTTCAATCTAAACTTATAGTTAAACATTTTGAGAAAAGGGGTGAAGAGAGGCAACATTGGTGGGGGAATGGCCCTGATTCAACGTCACTATATACCTAAAATACTACTGTGAATGATTTCTAATTCATTTTGGTCAAGATAAAAATTATTAATTCAAAACAAAACTCTTTGGAGGGGCTAGAGGGATAACGCAGCAGGAGGGCATTTTCCTTTCAATCAGCTGATACAGGATGGACCTCAGTTTGATCTCTGGGGTCCCATATGGTCCCCCAAGACAGGAGCAATTTCTGAGCCCATAGCCAGGAGTAACCCTTGAGTGTCACTGGGTGTGGTACAAACACAAAACAAACAAACAAACAAAAACCTCTTTGGAGGGGCCATAGATATAGTACAATGGGTAAAGTTATTGCCCACATACGGCCAATCAAAATTTGATTTTTTGGCATCCCATATGGTCCTTGGAGCCCACCAGCAATGACCCCTGAAAGCAGAGCCAGAAAAAAGCATGAGCATTATTGGGTGTGGTCAGAATTAAACCAAAATACAGAAAAGTATTTGGAGGTTGTGTACATTTTTTACCCTCCTACAAAAAGACAAATGCAAAAATTAAAATACACTTCTACTTAGTTCTCTTTTATTGTTAAACTTGATGATAATTGATAAAATTGATAATAACAATTTATAAATAATTGATAAAAATAGATAATAATTAATAACTGGCTATTCTCTAAACAGATTGACATTTATAAATACTATAAACAGAATAAGTAGAGATTTTATGATTGAATGACTGATAAAATAGCAATAAATCTTATATTAATGATACACGTGCCTACTTAATTTTACCAATCATGGCACCACTACCAATTCTAATTGACAAAGGCTAGTAAAATCCATGACCTAGTGTAAATGATTCAATCATATTCTATATAAATTTGATATATAATACTTAATAATTTATATATCTTATGATTTTCTTGCTAGTTAATAATGAAGGCAGACTCAGACATTGCAAGTTGACTCTGATATTCAGAGAATAAAGTATATTATACTCCTTCCACACTGAAATATTTATTTCCTTATGCATAAATTGCTTTTTCCTTACAGATGCCCTTGAATGTAGACTTGATTTAGTTATAAAGCTGGAATCAAAATAAAATAATATAATATATAGAAAAGGCAAAATGTATCCTCAATCTGAATCAGAGGAGACTGTTCAAAGACTTGAACTGAACTATACATGCAATAACATCAGAGTTCAAGTTCCTGAACTCTTATGACCCCGAACATTATAGAATATACTTCCCCAGGAAGCTAATGAACACTCCTGGATCCCAGCAGATTAGCACTGCACGATAGTGCTAAAATGACAGGGGTGCACAAGTGTGCTGAGAGAACCATGTAAGCTGTCTCTGAGACCTATAGGCATAACTTATCCAAGCCTAATTTTACTGTGTTGTTGCAAGGGACTATCTAATTACTGGAATGAAATCACTTATATTATTAGCTCAGAAGACTCAGTATGAGGTTCCAGTAGGTCGAGCTAAGTCCTGAGTTCATATCATGATTCCCTGAGAAGGATTAATTATAGTCCTAACAGTTTTGCACTTACAGACCTATAGAAAACCACCAGGTCCATACCACTGAAATGGACAGAATTGAGACTAAATCTGGGTTGCCCTTCTCCTTTCCACAGCTTTGCTGGGTGTGGCCCTTGTTTTAAGAAAGGAGATTTTTCTACACCCATCTGTACTTCCAGAAGTCTCAACTGCTTCATGAACATCCCATTTTATCATTCTCCATTTTATCTTCAGTTTCACAGACTCACCATTATCAAAACAGAAGTAAACCAAGTCTCTAAAATCCAAGGTGATCTGGGCTCCTGATTCTGGGGTCACAAGGGTTGACTCTGGTGGGGCGGAGCTTGAGAGAGCCAGGGCAAGCCCCTGCCCTGCTGAAGCCCTAGCAGTGGATCTACATAGTGAGTCACTTCCATACCAAAAACCCGATTCCACTGTTTCACAACTATCTCATCAGTAAAGTTAATACCCCCACCCCCATCCAATAAAAACAAACACACAAAATAACAAACTTGCAGTACTGCCGGTGTTTAGGATGTAAACTCTAAAATCTTCCTGGTTTGAGGATAGGCAGACTCCTGCCCCCAACATTCACTTCTCTTCTGTTTCAGAAGCCCAAAGAGCCACACACACTTAGAGCCTCCGTGTATCCTCATTGGTTTAACACCATAGGTAGTGCATTTCTTGGAACACCTGGTCCTGTTAATGTCCTGCAAACACTCCAAATTTCTCAAGATCGACACATTAAAATGGATGGCAAATCTAATACCGCGGAAGTTGCAGAACAAATTATATAGGAAGTAGCACACCCCCACCCAAGTTCAACAAACGAGACCAGTACTTAATGCTCAACTAGCATTAAATAAACTTTAATAAACTTAATAAAATGTAATTTAATGACCTATATGAGATATAACAATCTTAATTTTACTTTTAATGAAGTCTTTTTTAAAAATATAATTAAAATACCATATGGTTACAACAGGTAATATTAAGGAGATTAGGTTGTGCTTGCTAAATGTAGGAAACCGGGGATAATGGCGAAGGGAATGCTACTGTGGTAGTGGTAACGTTGCAGTTAAAACATTGAATGCAAGAGAACTATATATTAAAGATTCTGTAAACAATAGTGTTTAAATAAGGAACTTAAAATTTTTAAGGCATGTCTGAAAAGCACAAAACTCTCATTTTCATCCTTGGCACCACATGTCCCTCCTGTCTAGGATGACTGCCTTTGACCTGCATGACTCTCCCTAAATGCTGGACCCAAGCAGACATTCATCATCTGAAGTGACATCTGGTGATGAGTATTGTTTAAAAATCCCAAGCCAGAAAAGTGAGACCCGCTGCTGTGAATCAGTACTCGATATTTAGATGGTAAGGATATACCACTAATAAACAAACTGAGCAGACACAGGTATAATATTATGTAAGAGAACGCAAATCAGGTATTTTTTTGTTGTGTTTTGTTTTGTTTTGTTTTTGTGTCTCAGTCAGTGACACTAAGGGATTACACTTGACTATTCGCTCAGAAATCGCTCCTGGTTTGGCGGGACCATATGGAAAGCCTGGGACCGAACCACAGTCCGTCTTCGGTCAGCCTCGTGCAAGGCAAATGCCATACCGGTGTACTATTGCTCCGGCCACAGGAGTTTTTCAGGATAATAGGTTGGGTGCTTGCCTCACGCATAAAAGACATAGGTTAGGGGCCCGGGAGATAGCATGGAGGTAAGGCGATTGCCTTTCATGCAAAAGGTCATCGGATGGAATACCGGTGCACCATATGGTCCCCCGTGCCTGCCAGGAGCAATTTCTGAGCATGGAGCCAGGAGTAACCCCTGAGCACTGCCCGGTGTGACCCACCCCCCCCCCCAAAAAAAAAAGACATAGGTTAATCCAGGCACTACATATGTTTTCCTGAACACCACTGCCTGTGATATTTAGCAGAGAACTAGGAGTAAGCAATGAGCACTTCTGGGTATGGCCCAAAAATCAATAAGGAAAATTCAGTAAAAATCCATATTGTGGAAGTTTGTGCTGGTATCTGTGTACATGAATGTAAGTGCAAGTGTGTGTGTTGGGAGAAAGTTAAAACCAGGATAAACTATGTAGCTACTAATTAAATACTGATAAACACAGAGGAAGCAAAGGGAGATATTTCACTCTGACACATATTCAAAATATCTTAGTTAAGATATTAGGCATATTAGGACTGTTCTGTGCAGGGTCAAAAATTCATAAATGGCTGTAAAAAAGAGCATGGTCTCATCAATATCATAGCAGTAGAGATTTGACGGGAAGTTACAAAGTTTCAGATTCTTTTTTTTCTTTCTTTTAGTTTTTGGATCACACCCGGTGATACTCAGGAGTTACTCCTGGCTATGCGCTTAGAAATCACTCCTAGCTTGGGGGACCATATGGGAATCCTGGGGATCCAACTGCAGTCCATCCGAAGTTAGGCATGCAAGGCAAACACCCTACCGCTTGCACCTCTGCTCTGGCACCAAAGTTTTAGATTCTTAGTCAATTTGAGTAGAAATCATGTCAAAACTTCCTTCGAAGTCTTTTAAAATGATTTCCTTTGTTCTAGTATTGTGACATTTTAGAATTTTTCTTCTTCATGTTTTCCTTTTTAATGGTTAGGTTTTAATCTCATAATTAACAGGGATAAAGATGTTATCACAGTGGTGCCTTGAGCTACACTGAACACCGTGCTCATGGATCACTTCTGGCAGTGTTCAGGGACTATATGATGTGATTTTATATCAAATTTAGCCAAATGAGGAGAACTGAAACCACCATATCAGCTCTTCTATTCAATCTTGCTATATCTTGTTGCAGGTTTAGTCTTTAACTGAGATTAGAAAAAAAAATGATTCTTTACTATGTAAAAGTTTCAGAGGAAAATTCAAACAAGAGGAAAATTCACCCACAATTTAGATGTAAAATTTATTCACATATTAAATCTTTTTATTTATGCTTTCATTTTTGTTTATTAGTACATTAGGTGGCATTATGGCTGATTTCTGGCTCTGTTGACCTTTGGGATTCTAGGCATCTAAAGCAGGTCAGATGTATGGAAGAAAAATATTACACTCATTATACTATTTCTTACTCTGAACCCCAGCATTCAATATTTTTACATAATATGACATTATTTTATATGTGTTACTTTTTGTCTTGTCTTTATTAATAAATGCAATCTTAGGCCAGTGGAGCAGTCTTAGTCTTAGTAGAGCAGGCAGTACACATGTCTTGCATGTGGTCAGTTGTGGTTTAGCCCCTAATGCACTGCCAGTAGTGATTCATTATCTCAGAGTCAAGATAACACCCCAAGTTCTGTTGGATACGGCCCTAAAATAAAGTAAACAGAATAAACACAACTTCACTGAAGACTTTTATGGCATATAACTGCTAAAATATAGACCAGTTGATTTAATAATATTTATGTTAATTTATTTGGTTTTATTCTATTTGACCATACTGGGATATGCTCACTGCTTATGCTAAAGCTATGCTCTTGTCTGTTCAAGGGTCTCTTCTGGTAGTGCTTAGAGAAATATGTTAATTTACTTTTTGCTTACAGAAATACATGGGGCGCTGGAGATAATATCTGGGTCTTCTGTGTACAAAGCAAGCACCCTAGTAGGCTGTATTATCTCTCTGGAATCACTCTGATCTATATTTTTAACTTTTATAGAACTTCATTTTATATCGTACTTGCTCTTTGGAGATAAGGAGGATATTGCCATACAGGGCTTTGTAAAATTTCCCTGAAATAATCTAGGCCTTCTGATTTCAGATGCCAGGGAATCTTTATAATTCCAGCTGGCAGTCTAAACTGCCAAGTCCCTGAGCCATCACTGTTATTCTGGTCGACAATGGTTCTTTGTTTGATAATGAAATAGATTTTATGGCTTATTTTGGTAATAGGAATTAAACTAGTTGGTGTTTAGTCATTAAATAAATATTTCAAAGCACTGTCTTCAATTCTACCATGTAATTCTTTATTCACAAAACATTTTGAAATAAAAAGTGCCAGCATGCATTGTTTGTAGACTGAGAACATCTATGAGTAATGAGACTCACCCCGTCAAGCCCAATGATTTTCACCTAGAACTTCTGCAGAAAGATGACATAGTCTAGGAGCAAGAGTATGACATTCAATATTAAAATATTCCGGAACATTCTATGCGTATCAATACTTTCGCCACTGAGGCCTGAGTGGTGGCTCAGTGGTAGGGCGTTTGCCTTTTATGCAGCTGACCTAGAATAGAGCATGGGTCGATCCCATATGGTCCCCAAGCCAGGAGCAATTTCTGAGCATATGTCCAGGAGTAACCCTTGAGGGTCATTGGATGTGGTCCAAAAAACAAAAAATATGTATATATATTTATATGTGTATATATATATATATATATATATATATATATTCTCACCTTTCTTAGATGTAAAGTGTTTAGTCTGCAAGAAAATAATTAAAGATAAGTGGTGCAGATATATGTGATAAATAGGGATTTGTTTTTATTTACATATATATGTATTCTATAAATATTTACATTTATAAATATATATTTATATTATTAAATATATTAATAAAAATAAATTAAAATTATTAAATATAAAATATTTATATTTATACATATATATTTATTTACATACAGATGTAAATAAAAACAAATCCCTACTTTCTTTGACTCAAAAACCTTTTTTATCTTTAATTTTTACTCAAAGGTGATCAGGACTTTCTCCTAGCTCTTCCTTCTGTAATATTCCCAGGTGTACTTGGAGGAACATATGGAGTTAAATTAAAATCAAAATCAGTCTATTTATTAGTAAAAACCTCAGTAGCAGCTTTTTTCATTCTAAGAATGGACAATACTTCTGTTACTTTATTTAATTTGGTCATTGTCTATGTTTTGGTGTCACAATCTGTAGTATTCAAGGCTTACTTTTGAGTTGATACTCAAAGAACAACCTAGCAGTAGTTGGTGGGCTCTATGTGGTGCTGAGAAGTTAAACCATGGCCATCTATGTTCGAGGCAAACACTGTAACCCCTGTATTATATCTAATCCCCAACCCTAACAATTAACCCATTAATTTGGGGGGTTTAGGGGCCACACTCAGTGACCCTCAGGAGTTACTTCTGGCTATGGGTTCAGAAATCGCTCTTGGGACCATATGGGACGTTAGGGGATCAAACTTCTTTTGTCCTAGCTAGTGTGAGCAAAGCAGATGCCTTATCGCTTGCTCCAATACTCCAGTCCCTAACGTTTGTTTCTTAAAATACGTGAATATCTTGAATTAGACCATATTTATTTTCAGAGTAAGTGAATAAATGGACTCACTCTGAGTTCTTTGTGCTTGAGAAATGTTGTCTTCTCTTCCTTTCAGGACCAAATTTGAAAAGAACCATAAATGCTAAAACTCTCCATTCCAGGCTTCCTAATACACAAAGTAATATATATATATATATATATATATATATATATATATACATATAGTTAGGATGAAAAATTACCTTAAGTAATTATAGAAATTATCTTAAAGGCATGTTATAGTTGAAGCAATCAGATGGCAGCATGATCAGAAATATTTCTAGTCTGAACAAATTGTTCAAGGAATAATTTTGTGTCTTCAATATATGGTTAGACTGATAGAACCATAATAATTTGAAGTTAGGCTGGTGGATGAATGCAGTTTGATTAAGTGGATGAAATGGAGTTGACTCTGAAGGTAGAACAGATTGTGAGGTTACTTGATAGCTCACTGTGGATTACCTTATTTTTCAGGAAGATAAGAAGCAAACGTCCATTCATTTATCAAAATGAAAATAGTTATTTGCTGGTTTGGAATATCTGCTGACTCTATAAAAAACTTAGAAGTTTCTTGCCATTCAAATTTCCCTTTCACCAGTGCTCATATTTGCTGAAGAGACTTTGACTTTTACCCATTTCTAGTTACTTTAGTCACTGTTAGTGACTTAGTGTCATGAACTGCACTGATTGCACATTTTTTATACTTTGTCATTTTGAAATTGCTTAGGAATTAGATCAAATCAGGTTTTTAAGTAGAGAAAGTGTTCTACCTCAATTCAGATTGGAATAACATAGTTTTATTGAAAGTTATGCAGGACACAGCAAACTCTCTTTTATTATCAAGTATAATATGTTTCTGGAAGATTGCATACTTGATGGTTTATATCTCATTTCATTGTACCTGATTACAGTGCATATCTCTACTTTTAAGACATGTACGGTAATTACTGCTGTCTTCTCACATGTGTTCTGAGCTAACTGTCATCAATGTAGTACATGACTATGTTTCTCTCTTTTTTAATAATAAGCCATTGCATGTCCATGCAATATAAAAACAAAGAATCAACTGTTCCTAAACAGGATTTCAGCATTATTGGTGTTTTCCCCTGACAAAAGCAATTGCTTCATGACACCCTAGGTACCATATGGTAGAGAATTTCACTTAGAAGTTAGAGTAAATTAAATATATTAGAACTTTAATTTTTATCTAGCAAGGATTTTATAACTTCAAGTAAAAGTGTCTATTATATTTTACATGGTTAAATTTAAGTAAGTTATTCTAGTATCTATAATTCTTTGGTATTTAAGGTAGAAAATCAGATGTATACTAATATATAATATTTGAGTATGTTAAATGTTTGGTGTTAACTATAATTTTTGTAGTATATCCAAAATGTAGTGCTTTAATCTTTCTATTATTTTTATAAATTAAAATTTAGAACATTGTAATTTTTTTGTTTGTTTTTGAGCCTGGAAGTGCTCAGGGGTTACTCCTGGCTCTAAGCTCAGAAATCTCCCCTGGCAGGCACGGGGGACCATATGGGATGCCGAGATTCAAAGCACTATCCTTTTGCATTAAAGGCAAACACCTTACCTCCATGTTATCTCTCTGGCCCCAGAACATTGTAACTTATTGTAATAAACCTAACTGGGTACAGATGGAATGGAATTGAATTAAGAAGAGTCAACAGATAGGGGAAATAAAGGTATCTTATGGACCTTTTTCCATGTTTCTCTTTGGAAATAATTCACAGACAAATAATGTCTTGTATCTACATCTCCTTTACAATTAATTAGCAAGTTTCCCCAAACACACTGAGTAAATTATGTTTGCTGTTTGAGCCAATTTGTATCATTTTTCTCAATTTAGATGTGGCCAAGGATAAAGAGGAATGACTGTGAGAAATGCCATATCAGAGACATTGTTAGACATGTTTAAATCCAAATTTACAGATAACTTATTATGCATTGAATAGAAATATATATAGATTGAGATTTGAGATTTTTTAACCAAAATAATAATGTTCCCTTTAAATAGTTTAACAATTTGTATATAAAAAGAAGTTGACAAATGAAGACTATATATATATATATTTCTTCTCTATTAATATTGCTCAAGTTGTATGCAACATAGCAAAGTGTTCAGAAATGTGAACTCAAGACATTAATCTTTGGATTTAGTACATGTGGCTAGGACACTTAACTCTCTATACCTCCTGGTTTCCAATTTAATATGAAAATAATAAATCCATAAAATATGTAGAGTAGTTTTGAAATTAAAGTGGGTTAATGTGGGTTTCTCACTACCGCATTGCACCTGACTTATAGTGATTAGTGTATTTGTTTATTAAATATTCATAAACAGCATTTAAAAGAAAATTAATATTTTTCTAAATTAAACGAGGAATGGTATAAATCCTAAATTTATCAAGATAATAGATTTATGCAGAGGAATTCTTTCAAAGAATTATAATTGCAAAGTATAATGCAAGTGGGAAACTTCTAAAGAATCTATGAACAGAATGAACAATTAACTAGATAAATTCTATTAAGAAAATGTATATTGCATGGTTAATTAAATGGCATGGAAATATAATTCAGTAAAGATTTAGGAGTTCTAAAATGCTAAGCATTTTCCTTGGCATGATACATAAGTGAGGCCTTCCTCAATCTCCCTATGAGAATTTTTTACTTGAGAAAAACACACATATGTTTTCTATTCTCAGGCAGATGGCTTGCAAGACAGGTATGTCTTCGGTCTTTCCAGGTGTGTAATTATTTTTATTCTTGTGCACAGCTTCTAAAATCCCATTGTTTAATGGTATACCATGATGACAAATGCTTATGTTATATCCATCTGCTTGAAATCTTTTTGATTAATTCTATAATGAGTATGAGGAAGGGGCAGTTATCTAGTTTTAAACAAGAAAGCAGAGGGAAGGTATCCTCCTCTACCTCTGGATAGGTATTGTCTATCCAGCTCTTCCTTAAAGAAATATTACTCTGCTTATGATTGAACAATCAGTTATTCAGACTTGAGATCTGTGCTTCAGCCAGTAAGAAAGCAATACAGTCACAGGAAAATTAAGAACATGGAAGTGGTGATGTCCTTCTAGAGCTGTATTAGAGTTGTAGAGCTGTAATGTCTGATGATGGGTCTACTAGTTACAGAAGTTTACAGTTTAGAGGGTAATTTATTTTCTAGGCTAACAGGGCTGGAATTCTGGTTTGTGTTATTATCTTTGCATGCTCTTTTCCTTTGTTTCCAGTATATACTATAGAAATACGGAATTTTAAGCTATTCAATATTAGGAGATGTTATGTGATTTATGCATAAAACAATGCTTTAAAATACAAATATGGTTTGTTAGATAGTACAATAGACCATTATCGTATTAGTAATTATTTGTGAAATTTCATTTAAACTTCATTAAAGCAGTTAATCACAGAGAACAAAGGAAATTTAAAAATTAGTAGGAATTTTGACCTAATTATCTCTGCGCTGAAATTAATCTTAGGAAAGCAATAATATTAGATAAGTAAAGCCAATAAATTTATTCAAATGGAAGTTATTCTATATATTTTAATAAATTTAGTCATGGAAATTGCTTATTTGCTGGTAATAGCTACAAATGCACCTAGAGCTTCTTCATTTATAACAAATTAACTAGGATTAAAACAAGTAGAAATCTATAAAAAAAAGGCATTGTTTCACATTGTATGACCAAATACTATGTGCTTTGAAAGTGGGAAGTACTATGATCTAGTGTCATTGAGAGATTCTGTTCAATGTCACCTTCCAGCATGTGTGAACAGAAATATTAGAATATATCTGTATCTTTCTTATTATTTTAACTGTTGCTCACATTTTTACAATATTGTATTTCTATTATCCTCAAAATATGTTACAGAATATTTGAAAGAGTTCCTCTTTCAAATAATAATAAATTTTTCAAAGGATATTGAAATGGTCCCTTGTTTAATTCATAACAATAAAATGTAATATGACATTTCAAAGGCAATGGAGTACCTATGAAAACTTATACATAGAAAATGTGAAGAATCCAGGGCCCGGGAGATTGCATGGAGGTAAGGCGTTTGCCTTTCATGCAAAAGGTCATCGGTTCAAATCCCGGTGCCCCATATGGTCCCCCGTGTCTGCCAGGAGCAATTTCTGAGCATGGAGCCAGGAGTAACCCCTGAGTGCTGCCGGGTGTGACCCAAAAACCAAAAAAAAAAAAAAAAAAGAAAATATGAAGAATCCAAATTTTGACTTTGAAAATATACAAGTTAGCTATGTA
Source organism: Crocidura indochinensis (assembly GCA_004027635.1). Classification (NCBI taxonomy): domain Eukaryota; kingdom Metazoa; phylum Chordata; class Mammalia; order Eulipotyphla; family Soricidae; genus Crocidura; species Crocidura indochinensis. The sequence continues at coordinate 29,255 of PVKC010000004.1, forward strand.
AAATAAAATAGCATTCATGCATAGTCTTAATTTAGTTATAACACAATTATGCATTTCATATTTCTCAAAGCATGCTTAATTATACACTAAACATTTTAATGGCGATTTTTCTATATTTCATATTAAGTGATAAATATTAAAATGTTAATAGAAAGTAACGCGAATGTTATATATAAACATTTTTAAATGTTTCCTAAATTCCATATACCCCATAGAACAAATATGTTAAAAGGAGGAAATTATAGATAACTTGTTAACTATATTAATTTATTAATATTAGAAGTATCAAGCTTCTTTATTAACAATCAGATATAAAACCAAATGGTGCATATAATCTGCCCTCAATACTGTTCCTTTCAATAAAACAATTCAATTGGTGTTAAAGTATATATTAGGATAGGCTGCGCCATGCCCCCACTCCCCCCAAAAAAAACATAGCTAAGGCACTTCGTCAGCCTGTGTTCCACTTGCCAAGCTACTGATATTACTGAAAAGTTATGCCATCAGAAGAAATTGCCTTTCTGGAATCAAATCAAGTTAGATACAACACTAGTTTTGATTAGTTTACTTCACAGAAGTTTTTGTATTGGCCATGATAAAGAAAAAAACTACTAATTTTCAAACTCTTTTTCTATTAATATCTTTATTTAAACACCTTAATTATAAATATGAATATAGTTGGGTTTCAGTCACGTAAAGAACACCCCCTTCACCAGTGCAACATTCCCATCACCAATGTCCCAAATCTCCCTTCTCCCTACCCCACCCCTGCCTATAATCTAGACAGGCTTTCTACTTCTGTCATTCATTCACATTGTTATGATAGTTCTCATTGAGTTGTTCTTTTTTTTTTTTTCCCACTACATTCCACTACTGCCTTCAGATCTGTAGTGATTCCTTTGATAAATCAGCTATAAATCTTAAAGGCTTTCCTTTGTATGTGTTTCCTTCCTTGATCATCCTCCTTTCAGTATTCGATATCTCTCTACAGTTTTCATTTTGATAAGGCTCTGTCTTGGAGTATCTTTATCTGGATTTATTTTAGCTGGTACCCTTTAGAGTCCAGGTTGTGGGCAATGCACTCTTTATTCTGGCAATTTCTCAGCATTTATACTTTTGACCTTGATTCTTCACAAGAAGGGATTGCCTTCTTGACCTCAGCAATGCCAATGATTCTTGTGTTGTTTGTCTTAAATCTATTTCAATATTTTATATAATTTTAAACTCTTTTTCATTTTCTGCTGATATTATGCAGCTCATCTTTGAGTCAATGATTCTGGCATCAATAGTTGGAACTCTGGTGGCAAGACCCTCCAGTTAAATTTTCATTGCCACTACCACTTGTTTCAGTTGTCACTTCTGTTTGATTTTTTTGTTTGCTTTTGTTTTTTAGTTCTTTTTTAGACCACACCCATTTGATGCTCTGGGGTTATTACTGGATAAGCGCTCAGAAATTGTCCCTGGCTTGACACTGGGTTGCATTCGAAGGTTACTCCTGGCTGTGCACTCAGAAATCACACCTGGTAGGCTAGGGGAACTATATGGGGTGCCAGGGATCAAACCCGGTGTCATTCCAGGTCAGCAGCATGCAAAGCAAATGCCTTACCACTGTACGGTCAATTACTCAACCCCAAATTATTATTATTATTATTATTATATTTTTCAATAATAAATATTTGGATTCCTAGGATTATAGGTACTAAATGATTCCACAAAAATTATTTCTTTAACTGAATATTAGATACTTAAAATTAGTTGAACTATTTTTCAGGGGAGAGAAATAAAGTAATTAAAATTTAGCCAAGTATTTAATGATTACGATGCAGAAAATTTTGTGATATATAACTCTATTACGAAATTTAATTATCTATTTTTGAGGATTTTTTTATCTTTATTTCTATTGGGGGGTTGTTCTCATGTCTTGGTCTTGATTCTGCTCTAAAGGACTGTTCCTGGCAAAGCTGAAGGATCGTATACAATGCCAGGAATAGAATTCAAGTTCATTTCCTATTATTTACCTGATTTACATGCATTCTCTATTCAGCCCTGACTTTCACTTTCTGTTTAATCACAAGATGATGTTGGTTGTTTATAATTGTTAATTATTTTGTATACATGAATCTACTATTATATATACATAATAGAATATTAATATTGATATTTTAATATATAGATAATATATATAATATATATAGATAATATAGCATCTGTATAATCAAATAACATTTTTTATTCCTAGTACCAATACAATAATGGAGAATATATTTCTCAAGTTGGATTTTTGACCATGTGGCCATGCACACTCCACAAAATGACTTTTACCTGTTACAAGTTTACTTAAAAAATGTTTTGTTTCTTTGTTCGTTTTGGGGTCACACCTAATGGTACTCAGGGGTTACTCCTGGGTCTGCACTCAGAAATCACTCCTGGCAGACTTGGGGAACCATATGGCTTGTCGGATTCAAACCACCATTTGTCCTTGACCAACTGCTTGCACGGCAAATGCCCTACTGTTGTGCTTTCTCTCTGGCCCTTTCTTAACAAATAGTTTTGTTTTGTATTGTTTTTGGGGTCACACCCAGTGATGCTCAATGGTTATTCCTGGCTATGTGCTCAGAAATTGCTCCTGGCTTGGGGGACCATATGGAATTCCAGGGGAATGAACCTTGGTCTGTCCTAGGCTAGCATGAGCAAGGCCTTACCGCTTGTGTCACAGTTCCAGCCCCTTAACGAATGCTTTAATGGAAATTTTTGGCAATGTATTGTGGAGGACCTGCCATTATATCTTCCAAATTCTATAACTTATTGTATCTTAATCATATATATGTTAAATACCTTTCTTATGACTATAAACATTTTCCAAAAAACTTTCTTTTATTTCTATGTACAATAATGAAGATCAAAGAGTTTAATAGAACTAAAGTCAACATCTAAGTTAATTTTTGAGCATTGTAGCTCACACTTGTAATTGTGAAGGATTGGTAATAGAGCTAGATATTAAGAACTGTGGTTTTATTTTGTGATTTCTCTGGTTGAAATTACATAATCTTAAAGAATGTGCAACGTAGAAAGAATGACCTATATATTCCTGGTGAAATTAATCAATACCTAATTATTTAGAAGCTATAAATGCTATCTTTGGATGGCAAGCTCACAAAATGTGTTTTATTCTGTCAATAAAGACCAACAAATCAGAAATCTAGCATAAGAGAGGTTATTACAAAGGACTTTTGCACTTTGGTATTCCATTAATTCAATGGAATATGTACCACTTGAATCAGAAAAATATGGAGCTTGGGTGTTGCAAATATAATTGGAAAATAGTAATAAATTGATAACTTAAACCATAGAAAATACAATACTCAATACTAAAGAACATTAGCATTTAGCATCTAAGCAAATAGTCCCCTAATATACAGGAATATAGTAATCATAATTTTCTTTATTCACATATTCTAAATGTTATTCTTTGGTCTGCTTTATTTAAATTTTATTTAATTTCTTATTTCATTGACTATAATGAATTTTGGAAAGTCCTCTCAGATGTAAAGTGTGTTTGTTCCATTGCTAGCAGTTTGAGTATGATGGTTTACAACTGAATCCCATAGACTATGAGACTTTGTCACATATTGTCAAATCTATTTCTTAAGAGAAAACACTCCAAATATTGACACATTTATATTGTCAATTTTCCTTTGCTTGGAGAAATATCTAAAAAAAAAGAAAAAACAACTGAGCTCTAAATTTCCTGTGTTAGTACATGTTATTTAAAAAAAAGATAGTTTTTTGTTGTTGTTGTTGTTGTTCTAGTTTGCTTTTTGGATAGCACCATACCTGGCACTATGCAAGGGGGTTATTTTCTGAGCATGGAGCCAGGAGTAACCCCTGAGCACTGCCGGGTGTGACCCAAAAATCAAAAAAAAAAAAAAAACAACTTTATGCAGTGCTTAGGGTAGCATATATGCCCATAATTTGAACCAGGGTCAATTGAATGCAAGATAAGCACATTACTTGTGTTTTGATTATGATTCATCTATTAATTAATGAAGTCATCCTGGTGTCTTCTCCACTGTCATTATTTTCCTATAGGTCTTTGCTATAGGCTATACATTCAGTTAACATCTTACTTGAAAAAGTTAAGTTTGATTCCTATGTCAATGGAACTGTGATAATCATGTTACAAAACCTATATTTATATATTTTAAATATTATTAATTAAATGACTTTAAATTTAAAATAACAACCTACATTTTTCCTAAAATTTATTCTAGAATATTTTGTATACTGGTTATTTATTAAATTGTGCTATATAATTTTTTCTATTCATTTGGTTGCTAAATTGCAATATGAAGCAAAATTATTTTCACTACATGATTATTTGAAATCACTTCCAGATTCTTTCACTACTGCCAATTTTCTGTGACCTTTCATTAAATTATTACAAGAATTTTAAGATATTTTAAGATATCTACCTTTTATAGAATTTTGTCACAACATATAAGAACAAACTATTGACAATTGACTCAGTATCAAGATTTTTTAAGTTCATTTAATTGAATTTATTAACCTAATTAAGACTTACTATTTGAGGCAATTGAATTTTCAATCATTTTTGAAAAGAATCACTAAGAAATACATTTTCAAAAATTTGTTCTATTTGTCTTTAAACCTAACTTTTATCTATCTATTTACACATCCATATATATTAATATATATATTCTTATATATCCTAGCCATGTTGGTTAACAGTTGACTAGCAATTGGTTATCTGAGAACTAATCATATGTTATATAAAAAGTGTCTATAATTACTAAATTTAGATGAAGACACAATAGAATCAATTTTCTTAAAATGTCCTGTATTTTCTTTTTTTGAATGCGCAACACCCAGCAGTGCTCAAGGGTTACTCTTGGCTATGCACTTAGAAATCACTCCTGGCAGACTAAGGGGACCATATGGGATGCCTGAGATAGAACCCTGGTCAGCTGCATGCAAGGCAAATGCCCCATCTACTGTGATATCACTCCAGTCCATGTTTCTTATTTCCATAAGGACTCTTGGAAATTATTTATTTTAAATAAAAATTCCTTTTTTTTAATGGGTGGTCACACCCACAGCTCTCAGGAGCTACTGCTGGCTCTGTGCTCAGATAATGCCACTGGCAGGCTCGGGGACCATATGGAATGCCAGGGATCAAACCACAGTCAATTCTTGGTTGGCTGTTTGCAAGGCAAACGCTCTAACTCTGCTATCTCTCCAGCCCTAACTAAAATTTCTAGAAACATATTTATTATAGTTTTATACTTCCTCTTTGTAAGAGAAAAAAGAAGCAGCATCTCTGAAATTATTATATATAAAATAATTTTTCTGAACATTAACACCTAGTAACTATAAAATATGTTTTTGTTTTGTTTTGTTTAGAGGTCACACTGGTAGTGTCTGTATTCTCCCTTAAAAACATATCACATTTGGTTGTCTATGTTTCTATTTCTGTTTATTTCCACTCTGGAGAAACCTGTGTTCTCTCTTGAACATAAACTTTTCCATCTCTGCTCATATCTTTATAAATAAACTTTAATAAAATCTTTCATGTTTCACTAAAGCAATATATAAATAAAATATTTAAACATACTGGACTAGAGGTAAAGTATGGAGATTTGCATTGATCATTTGTACATAGTGGTTTGACTCCTGGCATAGCATTTGGCACCCTGAACTAGTCAGAATTGTTCCCTTTGCACAGAGCCAGGTTTAAACCCTGATAACTACTGGGTGTGGTCCCCATCCAAAATAAACATGTTTTGTTGTAGACATAATGTGTTAATGTGATAAATTGCAATGAAGGTTGATTAAGTTCAGAATAGAGAAAAGTTTTACTCTGCTGCCCTTGGGGACTGAATAAGTAGCAGGAAAACCAGTCAATGTTTTTGACCTCCGGAAGTTGAAACAAACAAGAAAATGAAGTTTTGCTTCAGTTTCCCAAAAGGAACTAGTCCTGGGAACCCGTTTTGGATTTTTAACTTTGAATACTCTTACAAAATAAGTGCTTTTTGTTTCAGGTCTTTAAACGGTGGTGATTCATTTAATCGTGGCAATTCATTTTGGCAGGAATAGAAAATACATACCAATCTCCTTAGAAGAAAGTAGTTAGATTGCCCTTAAACACTTATATTTAACTTTAAAATTTCCACTGTGCTATTTGAGAAAATGAAGGACTTCATTTACAAAGGGAGTGACTATAATTACAAGTAAATGATATAATTTGTCTTTTTTACTTTGAGGAAATTAACCAGTGATATAGAAAAGTTGCACTTGACTTTTTTTAAAACATTCATCCAAAAGGATGCACACAGTATTCATTGCAGCACTCAATACAACAACAAATATTTGGACTCAGTCTATATTTCCAACAACAGTTAAGTGGATCATGACGATCTAGCATTTATATGGAATACTACCTAGCTGTAAGGAATGGTGTAATCCCACAATTTGTAACAGCATGGATGGAACTGGAAGATATTATGTTAAGTGAAGTAAACCAGAAAGATAAATGTAGAATGATATCACTTATTTAGAATAACTGCATGAAGAAATGTAATGGTTTAAATTGGAGTTGTCTCGAACAACCTTTACCCCCAGAGTATGACAAGGAGAAGGAAGAAAACTGACTGGAGGAGGAGAAACACATATATGGACGGAAGGGACCCAGGGGCCAAATGGTTTCAGGTGAATCAGTGGTGTTAAAAGAATCCCGGTGCCCCATATGGTCCCCCGTGCCTGCCAAGAGCAATTTCTGAGCATGGAGCCAGGAGTAACCCCTGAGCACTGCCGGGTGTGACCCCCCCCCAAAAAAAAAGAGGACAGAAGTAAATATGCGAGTCAAAATCAACAACAATGGAATTAACAGGCCCAAAGTTAAACAATCTAAACCTAAAATGGTCCAGTTATACTAGCATATGAGGGAAAAGGGGGTAGAATGATATGTATTCAGGGAACATTCATGGATGGAGGTTGACACTGGTGGTGGGATTGGCCCTGATTCTTATATGTCTGAAACCCAACCATTAAGAAGTTTGTAAATCACAATGGTTTCAATAAAATAAAATTAAATTAAAAAATAAAAGAAATTACTCTAAACATCTGGAAATTATTACACTTAGAATTTGCAATAAAACAAAAAATTAAATTACAAAAGATAAATTAGAAAAGTCATAATTCTATTCTTTTAACTGAAGACAAATAAAATATTTGATGTATGCATATTTTCTAGTATCACTATTTGTCAATGTCTTATACCATTTTAACATATAGAATCTTAGAATTTCAGTTTCTTATGTTTTGACCATAAAATAAATTCTCAAATTTAAATTATACAGTAGAATAAAGTGGCATTTTAGTTCTTCAGTATTTTTTCTTTAGCAAAACTAACATAGACATTTCCCTGATTTATAAATAATTTGAATAATCATTAAAATTGAGAGCTATTTTAACATGTATCAACATGTGGTCTGAAATAAAATAAAGAAATTCAAATTTTAGATATTTCTATTACTAGGTATAATATGATTGTTTGGATGATATCAGAAATGCTTTTTAAAATTTCATATATTTTAAAACTGTGAAATGTTCATATACTTAGTTACCACAAATGTTTATATACTTAGTTACCACACATTAAACTATTTTTCTTGTTTCTTCCTTTGACAAAACTTCAAAGGAAATTCAAACACACTTTAAAGAATCCCTAGTGGTATGATTAGCACTTCTAAATCTTCTCATTATTTAATGGAGACACAGGACTAATTTGGATTTAAATAATTTTCTTAAGTTGTTTTTAAGTAGCAGATATACATTCTTCAGACATACATTCAGACATACATTCTTCAAAATTATTTTTTTAATAATTAAATTACTGAGCCAGAGAGATAACACAGTTCTAAGGCATTTGCCTTGCAAGCAGTCACTCCAGGATGGTAGGTGGTTCGAATTCTGCCATCCTGTATAGTCCCCGAAAGTCTGCCAGGAGTGATTTCTGAGTGTGGAGCCAGAAGTGGCTCCTGAGTGCTGCCTGGTGTGACCCAAAAACCAAAAAATAAAAAATAAAGAATTAAGTTGCTGTGGGCTTTTAACCAAATGAAATTTCTACACCCATTATAGTTCTTTCTGAATTCACTTAAATACTCAAATTTAATAAACTAAAGTGATAATACCCCAGGTAAAGCATTTGCCTTGCATGTGGCTCATCTGGTTTGATTCCCTGCACTCTCTATGGTTCCTAGTCACTGACTGGAGAAACCCTTGCACATAGATTCAGTATTCATCCCCAAATAATGTAAAGTATGACTCTGAAACAAAGCAAACAAATAAAAACTAAGAGTTTAAATTTATATTAATTAATGAAATATAAATATATTAAATATATATTAATATATAAATTATATGTAAATATATATAAAATATAAGTTTATATTAATGGTATAGTATTTTAAAGTTAATAAAACATATTAGATGTTCTGTCATTTGTCCTTGACTTTTTAACTTAACATGAGTTTCAATTAACTGCATGATTTCATAATTTATTTTTAATATTTTAGTTATAGCATTGTGATTTATAAAGCTATTCATAGATGTTCTTACTAAACCATGCACTATAGAATAAAGTATCAAAGAAATGGAACTTATTGAAGGTGGAAAATGCATTGATATCTTATTAAAGAAGCTTACATGCCAAAGAAAGATAATACACAGAAGGGCAAGCAAGGGAAGAATGTCTACAAGTAGCATTGGTGTGAGGAACAGGGCCTTGGTCTGTGGTATAGAAATATGTTATTACTCTTGTGTAGTAAACCAGTATACCCAACATAGAACAAAAACATGGGCACAAATTATAAATCTTAAACAACTCATCTATCAAATATTCCTCGTGGTGTTGGAAGGGAACCTAAGGTGGAAGGATGAGGTCACAGGATGATAGAATTGAAAGAGGAAACATTGTATGTCGAAGTCCTATTATAAACAACTGTGTGAATTATTGTCATAATAAAAGTTTAAATTGGAAAATATATGCTTGGTAGTAGAATTTAATATATAACACTATATAAATAAGTAGAGAGGAACATAACCTTAAAGCAATAGGATTTCAGTAGTTGTAAACTTTATTCTGAACAAAACCATGGAACAAATAAATGATCATTCAATACCTACTAAGTAATAGTCATTCTTTTAGAAATTGTGGAAAAATCATTAATGAAAGCATCCACAGCTGGTGTCTTTGGGGATCTTACATTTTACTGAATATGGGTTTGCAAGAACAATCTGTCAGTGATATATTGGAAGAGATCTGTTGATGTGTTTTTTAATGTGATAAGACATACTTGGGTAATTCTTCCTAAGATCTCAGGTAGCAAATTAATTATGCAAATGCATAATAATTAATAACATTAATTTGCTATTTTAATCAAATTGAAGTTAATTTGTATTAAATCAAATTGCAAAAACAATCACCCATGTGAAGTGCTTCAACAATGGAAAAGTAAAACAGTGTAATTAGGAAAGATCAGAATGATAACTACTCTACTAGTTAAACATCACTGCAAATACAAAATCCAATACTGAATCTGTTGTTTATGACTGAGCGGTACTTTGTTCATTGAATTTTACACAACTACTGCTTTAAAGAGGCCTGGATCTAGTTAAAAGTATCCTAGTTAATGTAAAATTAATAGCATATTTAAATCTAGTTACATAAAAGTGTTAGCAAACAATACAAATCTATTTCTCTTTTACATCTATGTTAAGAGCATTGTAATATGATAAAGATTAGTAGTATACATGTATTATTTATGGAGCAACATGAATCTGCAGAATACATCCTTTTAGTGCCATTTAATAGCTGTTTCTTTGAACACAATAGTTACCCTCTATGAGATTTGAGGTCTTTATAAAAGCAAATGTGGCCCATTTGTTTTGTTTTGAGAATAAAATGCAATGCAATTTCTCATGTATAAAAACATGTTCCTGGCTTCTGATAATTGTCTAGTTTTTACAGGCTTCGTTTTCTCTATATTTAAGCTATCATTTTGGGAAAGATATTTATTATGAGTAAATTGTAGTGCTTTATCTATACTCTAAATGTACAGTACAAATAAGTATTAAGTAACATGTGCTATAATTTTATTATTTATTGAATAAAGACATATTTATTTAAAAATAAACTGTAGATTGACAATGCCACAAATTTCTTTCAAAAGTTCCTCCATGGATACAATATATTTTTTTTTGTTTTTGTTTTTTTTTGTTTGTTTGTTTTTGGGCCACACCCGGTGACGCTCAGGGATTAACTCCTGGCTATTTGCTCAGAAGTCGCTCCTGGCAGGCAGGGGGTACCATATGGGGAACCGGGGAATCGAACCGCGATCCGTCCTAGGTTAGCACAGGCACCTTATCTCCAGCGCCACCGCCCGGCCCCTGGATACAATATTTTAATGAGAAATGCTATCAATTATTCTTCTACAAACTGTCATGCGATTTATAAATATATATAAAGTGTTTTATAAAACATTTTAAAAATAAAATCAACTAAAACTAGTCATAGTGATGTGAAGGAATAATTCAAACAATAATATTTATTAGTTTTGTTAGTTAATTCTTGAGAAGTGACTCAACTAACAATTATATATACATTGATTAGGAAGCAGTGATATATTTCTTTTTTTTCTTTTTTTTTTTTTTGTTTTTGGTTTTTGGGTCACACCGGGCAGTGCTCAGGGGTTACTCCTGGCTCCATGCTCAGAAATTGCTCCTGGCAGGCACGGGGGACCATATGGGGCACCGGGATTCGAACCAATGACCTTTTGCATGAAAGGCAAACGTCTTACCTCCATGCTATCTCCCAGACCCCAACAGTGACATATTTCTAACCTTCATAAAATTAGATGCAGGTGAAAATTAAAAATTAAATTCAAGTTACCTATTATATCATAAAAATAAATTTTCAGGATTTACATTGGGATGAAACATAAGAAACCAGATGAAGAAAGGAAGACTGTAAGGTATGGAAGTGAAAAACTGGTGGGATTCTCTCAATCATAATAAAATTGGCATTCACAGAGATTCCTAAATTTTGTTTTCAGTGATTATTGAACTCCTTAACCTGTGAATTAGAGAAGTGTGATCTTGCATAAACAATAGTTTTTTTATTATAATTCTATACTTTTTGCCATTGTTTCCTGAATTTTTGATATTTTTCTTTAGTACTCATTTCCTCATGAATACTGATCATATTACTTATTTACCATGCAACATTCACATATGTTTTGAGACTATTTCATTTAGATTCACATCATTTTTTGTGGGAGGTGGAGAAGGGAGCTACTTCTGGCTCTTCACTCAGAAAACGTTCCTGGCAGGCTTCGGAGACCATATGGGATGCTGGAAATTGAACATGTGTCTGTCCTGGATCGGCCATGTACAAGGCAAATGCCCTACCTTTGTGCTATCACTTTCTGAGAACAATTCCTTTTGTCATACTCCATCAAAGATTAAAATATAGCCAAGTTAAAGAAACTGTGGTACATATACACAATGGAATATTATGCAGCTGTCAGAAGGGATGAAGTCATGAAATTTTCCTACACATGGATGTACATGGAATCTATCATGCTGAGTGATATAAGTCAGAGAGAGAGAGAGAAACGCAAAATGGTATCACTCATCTGTGGGTTTTAAGAAAAATGAAAGACATTCTTGCAATAATAATAATTTTCAGACACAAAAGAGAAAAGAGCTGGAAACTCCAGCTCACCTCATGAATCACCACAAAGAGCGATGAGTTTAGTTAGAGAAATAACTACAGTCTGAACTGTCCTAATAATGAGAATGTTTGAGGGAGGTGGAGAGCCTGTCTAGAGTACAGGCGGGGGGTGGGTGGGGAGGAGGGAGACTTGGGACAATGGTGATGGGAACGTTGCACTGGTGATGGGTGGTGTTCTTAACATGACTGAAACCCAAACACAATTATGTATGTAATCAAGGTGTTTAAATAAAATAAAAAATTAAAAAAACAAATAAAGCCAAGTATCATCAAAGATGTGTAAACTCTTATAATATAGCCAATTATGTGAAATATGAATTGCTCTTAGTGGGAGCCGGGAGGTGGCGCAGGAGGTAAGGTGCCTGCTGCCTTGCCTGCGCTAGCCTAGGACGGACCACGGTTCGATCCCCCGGTTCCCATATGGTCCCCCTTGCCTGCCAGGACTTCTGAGCGACTTCTGAGCGCATAGCCAGGAGTAACCCCTGAGCGACACTGGGTGTGGCCCAAAAATAAAAAAAAAAAAAGAATTGCTCTTAGTGTTTAGTGTAATACTGTTATTATTGGAGATAATGACCCACAGATCATATCTGCCAATGTGGACCTAACTACAAACAATCCAACATGTCCAAGCCCCTCCCTCACTACCAGATCTAACCTTGTTCAATATTAATTAATTTTTTTTTCGGGACTAGAGATACTGTACATTTGGTAAAGCACATATAGTACATGCAGCTGGTCAACATTTACTTTCCAGAATCTCATCTGGTTCCCTGAACACTTCAAGAGTGGTTCTTGAGTTCAGAGTAAGGGATAAGTTCAGAGTATATTGGTTGTGTTCCAATATAAAAATCAAACAAAATTAAGACTTTATAAACCCATTGGTATATTGAACAAACTACACAAAGTAGAATGCACAGAAACAAAGCAGGTTATGTTTATGTTAAAAGATTCCTTGCTTAAGCTCTACTATTATGATAATTGCAATGTGAGATAAGCACTAGAAAATTACTAATAAGTATTTTATTGTATTTAGATATGTGGTATGGAATAAGGATCTTATTTATTTATTTTGTCCTCAATATTATAGTAATTAACTAGTTGTTATTTGTTAATGTTAAATATATTAGAACATATAAAATAAATGCTATACAAAACATGTTAATTTTCATTGATAATTCTCATATTAACATCAAAATATCTCAGGATTCCCTTATACAGTTTAACAATAAAATGTTAACATTTTGTGTATTCTATTCAATTCATACATCATCTTTTTTGAATATTTTACTTTAAACTTTATACTTTATATTTCTCTGTTTTTATTATTTTTTAAATTTTATTGTGTTATTGTGTTATTTTTATTTTCAATTTAGCATTCTTATAAATATTTTCTTGCTTAGTTGTAAGATATTTTCCTAGTTATCTTCTAATTTTTAAATATATATCATAATTCATTTAAATATTTATTATCTTTCTGTGTCCATTAATATGATTTCTACTATTCTTTTTTTTTTTTTGGTTTTTGCTATTCTAATCACCTGTCTTTGATGCATCTATGGAATATAAAGTTTGAATGATAACAATTGATTCATTTCTATTTTATGAAAACATTTTTTGATATTTGAGTTTATAATAGTTACATTTCTTCTCTTTTATCTAGCCCTGATTAGAAATGCTGAGATGAAATCCACAAAAATCAGTGCTTTATCACTGAGAAAACTTTCCACTCCAATTTTTAAATATAGTATTTGAGCTGATTTTTTAACATGCAAAAAAAACTTTAGCCTTATTAAACTACAAGTAATTTAATATAAACTTTACACTTATAAGGAAAAATACTATTGTCATTTCTCATGCATGCCTATAAAGTTATTGTAAAGATTGTAATAGCTCATATTGAAACGCAGCCTTCTGTTCCCTTTTCAGCATCACCTATTCCTGACTCTGGAAGTTACTGATCTGTTACTGTCAGAATCATTTTTAATAAGTCTACTTTAATGTAACAATATATGATTAACATATTTACTCTTTTTAAATGTTTTTAGTTAATAATTGTTTTGTGGGTGTAAAGAGATAGATCGTACAAGGGTAAGACATTTGTGCTCTCACATTTCTGATCCAGTGTAGATTTAAAATAGAAATTAAAGCCCACTAGTTGGGTGAGGTTGCCCTAAGCTCCATGTTTCTAACACCACAGACTGACAGGTCTGATGAAGCAGGGTAGTGGCAGAGAAATAATACACAGCAGTCAGAAAAGATATTCATTAGAGTCAGCTCACTTTATTCCTCAAGGCTTTCTCTGCCATGAATCTTTCTGCCATGTGTTTATTCCTGTCCTGCCTATCCCATGTGTCTTTCCAGCTGAGCTCTGTATCTCTACTCCTTTACTTTATTATCCAGAACTCCATATATTAGGGTGGGGGAAGAGCCTTGTTATCCAGGTAGAAAAGGTTAAGGAAATAGGAAGTTGGGGAAAGGGTTACACCTGCTTCTATCCTCTGGAACTGTATAAGGTTCCAAGCACACTAGTTATCAGGAGGGATCCCTGAGTAATGGAGCTAGACATAAGATTGAATTTTAGATTTTGCTGAATACTATTAACTACTTTATAGATCTGTGAAGTTCAAAATGTATTTTCCTTACAATAAATACTGAATCACATTTAGTGTTGATTGAGTACAAAATTAATATGATTCCAGAAATAACATCGTTTGACGATAATGTACACTTCATTGTTTTTGTTGATGTATTTATTAGCTAACATATGTGTAAAAGTAGAGAAAAGATGTTTGCAAAAGTATTTTATTTCATTGTGTTATTTTCTAGATATTTTTATTATAGGCATAATATTTAAACATTCTAGGTAAGGCATGTTTCCTGTTTTCCCTGACAATTGGAAAAGCTTTTTTCTTTTTTCTTTTTTTTTTCTTTTTTTTTACAATTTGGTTCATTTATACCTTAATGTTCAATGGAACATTTCTGAACTGTAACCTTAATAGTAGTATATTTCATTATGACTATAAAATGTATTTATAGATACAGGATTATTTTAGTTACAGATTTTTATTTATTATTGTTATTTAGTTATTTATTTTTAGGGCATTTTATATCTAAGATGTCTGGTTCATTTGCAAAAACACAATTACTATTTTAGCTTACTAGAAATCTTATATTACAATAACATGAACACTGTGGTTTAAAGCAACAGAAACATATTTTCTCACAACTTAGAAGATAGGAAGTTTAGAATATATTTATCAACAGAATTACTTCAAGAAGCGTCTGCACTGCCATGTCATTGTTGTTCTCACTTATTTGTGGCTTATATATAGATCACTCCAGACTCTCTGGTGTCTTGTCTTCTTTAACCTTTTTATTAGGACACTCTCATTGAATCTAGATCTCATTCAATTCCAGTAGTCCTCCTATTAATCTTTATCTTAGTATAATATGAAGACACTATTTTTACAATGAAACTATGCTTTTTGGTTTTAGAACAAAACATTTCCCTTATCTTTTTTGATATTAATATATATATATATATATATATATATATATATATATATATATATATATATATATATATAATCCTTCACCAGTGCAACATTCCCATGACCAATATCCCAAGCGTCCTTCCTCCCAACCCCACAGCGGCCTGTACTCTAGACAGGCTTTCTAGAAAGTAGAACAAAACATTTTTCAAGGAGGAGAAGAGGTGCTAGAGGTAAGGTGTCTGCTGTGCAAGCGCTAGCCAAGGAAGGACCGCGATTCTATCCCCTGGCGCCCCATATGGTATCCCCAAGCCAGGGATGATTTCTGAGCGCTTAGCCTGGAGTAACCCCTGAGCATCAAACGTGTGTGGCCCTAAAAACCAAAAAAAAAAAAAAAACATTTTTTTTTTCAAGAGTTAAATTCTAGCCCGGCAAAATGATGTTCTCTATTAACTCTTTGAAGTCCAAAAGATGGTACAATGGGTAAAGTGTTTGTCTTGCACACTGGTCACCTGGGTTTGATCCCCTGACTACATATGACCCCCAAAGCTTGTCCTGAGTACTTTGTGAGAGAACCTAGAGCACTTCTGTGTTTATTTTTCTCTTTTTTAGATATATAATACCATATTTTATTACTATTTATAGTTAGTTCATTTGCATGAATCCATATATGTATCTGGTCATACTTTTCGACTTGAAATATTTTTATTTCAGCAAATATGCAAAATGTACAACCTAGCATTCTTTCCTTTTCTTTTTTTCTTTTTTTGGGGGGGTCACACCTGGTGGTGCTCAGGGGTTACTCCTTGCTCTCTGCTCAGAAATCTCCTCTGGTAGGCTCAGGGAACGATATTTGATGCTGGGATTTGAATCACCTTCAGTCCTGGGTCAACTGTTTGCAAGGCAAATGTCCTGCCTCTGTGCTATCTCTCGGTCCCCACAACCTGGCATTCTTAACTAAAATTTAGTAAGAGTATCCGTTTTGTTTGTTTGCTTGTTTGTTTGTTTTTGGGCCACACCCGGCTGTGCTCAGGGGTTACCCCTGGCTGTCTGCTCAGAAATAGCTCGTGGCTGGGGACCATATGGAGCACCGGGATTCGAACCAACCACCTTTGGTCCTGGATCAGCTGTTTGCGAGGCAAACGCCGCTGTGCTATCTCTCCGGGCCCCAAGAGTATCCTTAATTGCTTTGGTTCATTACTAAAACTCAGTATGATTTTCCAAAACTAGAAATTATTAACATTTACTCATCCATTGCACTCTTTGTAGTTTTGGTTATCGCCATTTTATATCTGTCTCGTTTTAATGTGACTGGCTCAATTTATATTGTAAACTGTCTTCACATCTTCATCTATTACATCATGTGTTGTTCTGTACCATTCAAAGGTTCATGTCCTTCAGAAGCTGCAGGCTCTGGTAGAGTCATATATAATGGCAGTGTTTGCATGCTCTGTTGTATCATTGTATTGTATTTGCTCCTGGTGTCGCATACTTGTGCAGTTTAGTAAGTAATGCACACCGATTGCAGTGTTTATACTCATAAAGCTGTGGTACCAGGAACACATTAATGTAATTAACAGTCACAGAAAAGGTGCCAAGTTTTGCTAGAGATAGAAATATTATTTATGCATGCAAGGATATAATGATTTAAAAATTGGTCATTTCCCTAATCTGTAGCATGTATTCAATGAATATTTTGCTTATTTATGTCTTTAGGTATTTTTTGTTAAACATTCTAATCTGAAATGGTATATTGATAGTACTCATACAGATATATTCATAACAGATTTTGAGTAAACTAATAGAAGGATTCTTTTACATTCTGTCTGCTTTCTCTGCTATTGATATATCTCATGTTTTATTTTTCAAGTTTGTGACTTCACATCACATTATCGTGAAATTATTACAAAACATTGAATCTCAAAATATCTTGGTGTGTCAGAATAGATAAAATTCAAACCAAAACAGAAGGCTTCTAGTCAGAGTTGTAGGGCATTTGCCTTCACGCCATTGACCTGAATGAACCCCACTTGAGTCCCCCTATCCCAGATGGTTCCTTGAGCTTGCCAGGCGCAATTTCTGAACAAAGAGCCAGGAGTAACCCTGAGCACCACCTGCTATGGCCCAAAAACCAAAACTAAAACATACAACAATTAAAAAAAAAACAGGTTTTCAAAAATATTTAGACAAATATGTACTTGTAATATGAATGATGTTCCATAGAATTAACTTGTCTTCCTTAAATTTAAAGATAACATTAAGTGCCTTTTTCATTCATATTAGTGATTACACAAGACTCTTCATATATGTTGGGAGGTTCAATTGGAAGAAACATAAAATAAAAAGGAATTATCACAATAATAAGAGTTTTTGTAGGATTATTTTTTGGTCTTCTGAGAACTTGTTTATTATCATTATCATTACATTTTACTTTCTATTGAGAATTATAGCAATAGTACGTGTTCTTTTAGGAATACTTTTTGGTCTCCAGCAAACTTACTTATTTTATTTTGTTTATTTAGTTTTTTACTTTCTACTAAGCAGCAACTAATTTGCTCTATGTCATAACCTTGTGTCTACAATTTAGTCTTGCTGGAATGTATGAGACTTTTAAAGTAACATATTAGCTAAGATTATTTGTAATGAAGACATTTATGTGATTTTTTAAATTATTTTAAAAGAAAAATACATTTTAAAGGGCAATGGTTTTTCTGTAATTAGTAGAGAATAATAAAATAATTTGATAAGGTCAAACTTTTTTGTGACTGTAAGTAGTTATTTAATATGCCTATAAACATGGCTGGTGCAATTTAGTGTTTATGTAATTTCCCTGCAGAAGATTTCATTTATTTGGCCTCTTGAGAAACACATTTGGCATTGTAATAAGTTTTGCTTCCAGGTTCTATCTCTAAGGATGATTTGATGAAATTGCACATAAACTTATTTTCAATGCAAACTATTTCCCTTTTAGGAATCTACATTCATCCCACAGAGGTAGAAAAGTAATATAATAATCAAGTCAAAAGACTCAGCAAGTGAGGGATTCAGCTACATGGATACATGTATCCACTTTATATGTAATTATTTTAATGACTATTCCTATGAGACAAGAGATTAGAGAAACTTTAACTAATAAAATATTTGGGCTTATCTGAAAAGTAAGTTCATTTTCTCATTAATAAATATTTTATTATAAATATTGAAAAGTATAAAAAATATAGACTTTGTTCACATCCTAATGGGAATGAAATGATTTTGCTCTTGATTTCTGTCTGACTCCCAGACACAAATTGCCTCAAAAGTTTGTTAATTTTATGTCTTATCTAAATACAGATATATAATTAAGTATGTTCATAGATGATATAATTGTGTTAAGAGAGGCATCCATGCTCAATATGACCTTATCAAATGAGGTGAGCCATTCATTAACTTAGATAATAGAACCCATTACAGCAATCTTCTGTTTATGCAATTGTTGAGGATAGCTATGCATTTATATTTGCATATGCATGATGATATTTTATCTATTCATTAATTCATGTGCTGTACAATATTTCTCATAACTGTGATTTATGAAACTTTTTATGATAATGGTCTCAAAATTTTAGAATGCTACTATTTTCAGCTACATTCTTGAGTTAATTTCCTAGACAATTGGATAATTCACATGATATTCTAATATTTAATTACAACATAAATTATATTAGATAAAAATAAAATCAGCTTATATAGATTAATAATGTTAGATTACTTTTATAAATGCCATGTATGATCTGTGTAAAGCATGAAAATCTGCTAAATTCTATTTCTCCTTTAGTTTGTTTATTCTGTTTAATTTGTAATAGTTTTATTTCTTCATTCAATCTCTACAGTGTTTTCCTTTTCACTTTCATTCAATCTCTACAATGTTTTTATTGACATAGAAAGCAGAAAAATTACTATAAACTAAATGATGTTCTTTTGTTTTAATTTGTCATTATTCTTCACCACAATTTACTGAAAGAATAAAAATAATTAGAATGTACAAGAAGTTCTATTTCTGGTAAGATCTTTTCTTTCATTTTTATGCACATCTTGCTTTTATTTCTCTCTCCAACAATCTCATTTGAGAGTTTTGTAATTTAAGGGCATCAATTAATTTATACATTGATCTCCTAATAGATCTCCAGTATTGCTTCATCTGTGTATCTGCAAAATTAGTCTTTTGACTAAGGCAATTTCGGTAACTATTTTAAAAAAAAAATGGTCCTGATCGGATTTCCCCTTCCATCCAGTTTATTATTGATAATGGTGATTTTGTTGTATTTTAATGTGTATTTTTACATATTTTAATACATTATAAATTAAGTAGTAACCATACTCCTCAACATCAAAATAATTAAAGGAAGGTCTGGAGAGATGGGTAAGGATATTTCCCTTGCATCCACTTTACCCTGGTTTGATCTTGGTACCCTAAGATTCATCAAGAGGGAAATATGAGCACAGAGTTGGGAGAAATTAAGCCCTGAGAACTCCAGGTGAGATCTTGTACTCATACACACAAACAAAAAACAAAGAAGAATATAGATTTTTAAGTATTTGTTAATTATGGTCAATATATATTAAAATTATATTTAATTACTTAAATACTTAATCTTTTTATTTTTATTTAAACTTTATTAATTGATTGATTGGTTGGTGGGCCACACCCAGTGGCACTCAGGGGTGACTCTTGGTTCTGCACACAAAAATCACTCCTGGCAGGCTGGGGGACCATATGGGATGCCAGGAATCGAACCAGGTCCCTCTCGTGTTACCACATGGAAGGCAAATGCCCTACTACTGTGCTATCTCTCTGGGCCCAATATTTAACATATTAAAATATTTAGCAAATATATTATTTTCACTAATATAATAAAATAATAATTATTACTATTTGTCAAATATTTGTAAATTTACAAATAAATAACAAAATTTTAATTGTTCAATTTATAAATAGAAAAATTAAAAATAAAAGTATTTTAAAAATTAAAATAACATTAATTTTTTTTTTTTTTGGTTTTTGGGCCACACCCAGTGACACTCAGGGGTTACTCCTGGCTATGCGCTTAGAAGTCGCCCCTGGCCTGGGGGACCATATGGGGCACGGGGGATCGAACCGTGGTCTGTCCAAGGCCAGCGCGGTAAGGCAGACACCTTACCTCCAGCGCCACCACCCGGCCCCAAAATAACATTAATTTTAACATCAAAGTGATTTATATTTTTGTTTAAATATTTTAAATGAAAAAAGCTATTGTGTCAAAGTTATTTTGTTTATATTTCCATTCTTTAATAAATTTTAGTGTTTTATCTGCATATTACATATTATTAATATTATTAAATTTATCCCACATATTAAAAATTAAATGTACAAGTTTATAAGTGAATATTTATTTTTCTATACGTTAACAATTTATTTGATTTTTTTGCTTTACAAAAACAATAAATGATTTTCCATTTTCATGTTTTGCTTTAAATATTTGAATATCCTAAAATTACAATCTTCCAGAGATCTATTTTTGTGACAGTTTTATTAAAGATACTTGCTTATCCAATATTTTAATTAATATTTGAGTAAAATAAAATTTAGAAATATTTATTAGACATTTTCTAACAGGGAATTTGTTTATTTGAAGTTTCATATATTAAACAAATGTAATTATTAATGAAGAATAGACACAAAACATATATAGTAACCATTATTGTGGTTTAGCTGAGAAAGTAGTCTTCCCATAAAACATTTGCTCTATTTCGTTGACTATGAACAAATAGAAATTTTTTTTTGTAAATTTTTACAACTTAAGGTGTTTTGTAATGCAATTTGAGCTATGTGTATATGGCAACCAAATGAAATTCATTCAGTTAGTAAAGTTAAGTAGGTTTATTGCAAAACTTGATAACCAAAATTTATATTAGTATTCACATTATAACACATGATCTTATATTCAATAGTTGAACTACATTTGCACTAATACTCTGTAATATGAAATACTTTATTTTTACATAATTGCATGTGTTATATTGAATTGTTTGTTTGCTTTTGAACCAAACCCAGAATTGCTCAGTATAAACTCCTAGTTTTGTGATCAATGCTCACTCTGAAGGTGTGTGAATAAATCCACATGCCGTAATTCTGAGGGGAAGGGGAAACAGGGCAGGAGCAGGCCTGCCACTGGAAATAATGCAAAACAGGCTAAAGAAAGATGACACATGTGAATTGGGACCTTTCCACTACGTGGAACAAGCAGAAGAGACTGGCCAAACCACAGTGGTTATTGGCAAAAATAGGAACTCTCCTCATCCCCCTGGGGGGTGTTATGGGGAGATTAAGGTAAAGAGCCTAGCTAGAAGTTCTTCCTGCCCATGATGGTCTTTGACATTTAAAAGAGGAAGCCATCATTTTAAGGGTGAAGACCAATATGCCATAATGAGTTTAAGGTGAAGGTTGGTTAATCTAACAGAGGTGTTTAGTGGACACTGTCATGTTGAGGATTGAACCAAGGTCATCTGCATTTACAAAGCAACTGCCTCATCCACTGTACTATCATTATGGTCACTAATGCTTTGTTATTAACAAAATTTTGGCTTTTTATGAAGATCTTCTGACACATTAAATTAAAATAACATAATTAGTTGGCTAATGTATCTTTTCTCATAATAAATGAGAAAATTTGGGGTTCTTTTATTAAAAGTGATGTATCTGGGGCCAGAGCGATAGTACTGCGTAAGGACTTTAGTCTTGCAAGAAGACGATCCAAGAGGGACCTGGGTTCATTCCTTATGGTCCCCGAGTCTGCCAGGAGGGAAGAGCAAGAAGTAATCCCTGAACGCTTTCGGGTGTGGCCCCCCACAAAAACCCCAAACAATAATAACAGCATCAGAGCACTTATGTATCTTACTGCAGATCCTCTGATTTTCTAAGTTTTTTTTTTTTGCCACACCCGGTGACGCTCAGGGTTTACTCCTGGCTATTCGCTCAGAAGTCGCTCCTGGTAGGCACGGAGGACCATGTGGGGAACCGGGGGATAGAACCGCTGTCTGACCTAGGTTAGCACAAGGCAAGGCAGGCACCTTATCTCCAGCGCCACCGCCCGGCCCCCTGACTGTTTTTTTAATTTCATGAAAATATAAATAAATTATTGTTTATATGAGAAGGTTTGGACTATTTTATCCACAAATATAATTGTGTCATTTTATTCTCTTTTCACTTTCTGGAATTCTTTCATCCATATATTTACTCATAACAAAATTTGCTTTGTTCTATTTTGTTTTGTTTTTAGGAATCACCATCTCCTGGGTTGGCAGGGTTCAAGGTAACAGCCTACTGCTATGCTACCTCTCAGATCCTTTCAACAATTTTCCTTACCCCCTTTATAAACTTGTCTTTATCTCTAATATTGGAACCATTACTGTGGTACTAAATATTTTATTATCTTATTTTTATTTTTTAATTATTTTAATTTTGTCTAAAAGGGATTATTATTTTAATTTAATAACAATTGCAAATGTATCAGCATTTTTAGTTCTGATGTACAAAATTATTTTATCATCACCAAAGGGTCACAAAGTCTCTGGTGTTTTCTTAAATTTTATTACAATTTAGGTTCTATGTTTAAAATAGATTTGTATAAATCATCGGTTAGACATTGAAAAGTAATTCCAGAATACAGATGATAACAACTGATAACAAATCCTAGGTAATGGATTAGAGAGAAGAGAGAAGCAACACATGAGAGTAGATCATGGTGATGTGAGACCAGAAATTTATTTGAATGCTGATCTTTGTCCATCAGTTGTACTGTAACTCTCTAGACCAAGGGATAATTTTAGAAGTATTTCATTATTGTTTATATGGCCTTCAATTGTTTTAAAAGTGCTGTTTACTCTATATGCTCAACAAATATTGATAGGACTATACTAATGCCATCTTATATTTGCTTTTGTTACCTAATACTATGTATCATATCTTGAGATTATAAATATAACATTTTCCTGCTTTCTGAACTTTTCTTCTCTACTAAGATATGAAATACACAAGCATTTTACTTCAGTAACATCATTATCCCCAGCATCTGTACTAGTGGCTGGTTAAACAAATCTTTGTTGAATTAATTAGCAAATGAGCCATGTTTTTCTAATGTACTGTGTAACCAAATTAATGCCTAGATTAGAACATGATATACAATTGGTGCTTGCGATACAAAATGAGTCCAATCAATTTTAAGTGGCATGTATAGACCCAAGATGGCCCCTTATAGTGTTATTTTGTTCTCCCAGAATTTAGAATTGTGTGTGATTTAAAATGAAGACTGCATTCCTTAAACTTGTTTCTCAGGAAGTTTCAAAGAAAAATACAAATTATTTTCCAATGTGAATAAATGGAAGGTTTTATTTAATTTCTTCAAAAACAGGCTTGATTTTTTTTATCATATGACAAAGGCTTTTTATGAAGTTTATTTTATCTTCATGAGAAATATAAAACCAGCATTTAATCTAATGATAATGGGAAGAGAGTAAACTCCATTGTTAGCTTTATTTTAATTCACAATTGATAACAGTTAAAAATAAAGTTCTCTTTCATGTGTTCATTAATTTGGTTTTGAGGCCACACTCAGCTTTACTAAGGCTTACTCCTGGCTCTGTGCTTAGTGTTCCCTTCTGCAAGGATTTGGATCTGTGTTTAATAAACTGGAATAAACATTGGTCAACTACATGCAAGGTAAGTGCCTTACAATCCCTTCAGCTTCATATATCTTAAATAAAAGAGTTGTAAAAACTACTGCTGTCTTATATGTACAACTGAAGGATAAATTAGCAACACAAAGTGAAGGTTTTCCTTCTTATCTGGAAGGTAAAAGTTAATTTTTAAATGTAGTCTTTTTTTATTGGTTTTTGGGCTACACCTGGAATGCTCAAGGATTACTCTTGACTCTGTGCTCAGAAATAATTCTTAATGGTATTCAAAGGACAATAGGTGGTACCAGAAATCAAAACTAACAAAATGCATGCAAGCATCATAATTGCTGTACTAGCTCTCTGACTCTTTTTATTAAGATCTATTATATTAAGATTTTTCATTCCAGCTTGGTTGGCAGCAGCAGACTAATCTCTGGTATAAAAAGGACAGCTCCCTGACTATTGTGACAAATGGATCTTTTATTTGCCTTGGAAATTATGATTCACTTTATGAAATAAAAAAACATGGATTATTTTTAATCACCTCTTGTCATATGAGAGCTAAGCTGTCAGCAGGGTCTCCTGACACAGAGAGTTAGTCACTTCAGTTGAGAGAGGATCAATCTGCATAGATTCTAAGAGTTCAGGACTCTTGATAGCTTGATTCATGTAATGGATATGTTGATTTTCATTTTCCATAAACTTGAAATTTGTCAAAATGTTTTTTTTTCTTTTTTTCTTTTTTTTTTGGTTTTTGGGCCACACCCGGCGACTCTCAGGGGTTACTCCTGGCTGTCTGCTCAGAAATAGCTCCTGGCAGGCACGGGGGACCATATGGGACACCGGGATTCGAACCAACCACCTTTGGTCCTGGATTGGCTGCTTGCAAGGCAAACACCGCTGTGCTATCTCTCCGGGTCCCTAAAATGTTTTATATAAATTATATTTTTAATTAAAAACGAGAAGTCAAACATAGCATTAACATTATTTTTTGTTTTTTTTCGGCCACACCCGTTGGATGCTCAGGGGTTACTGCTGGCTAAGTGCTCAGAAATTGCCCCTGGCTTGGGGGGGGCATATGGGACACCGGGGGATCAAACCGCTGTCCTTCCTTGGCTTGCGCTTGCAAGGCAAACACCTTACCTCTAGGGCCACCTCGAAGGCCCCTAGTATTAACATTTTTAAAAGGTCCTGTTGAATTCCAGACAGACAGAGCAACAATCTGTGATTTTTCTGTAACCAGTAATCCTGGTTCCACAAGCATCAGTAGAGGTGACTCCCCAGCATCCAGACTGAAATAGGCCCCAAGCACTACCCTGAGAAATGTGACATAAATAGAAGTAAATAGAAAAAAAATAAACAAAAAGTTTCCTAATGATGGATGATGGATGAATGGAGTTTTGATCATAAGGCTAAAGAATACACTCTATTAATCAAATCAATATTTTAATACTATGGTGAAATTTATGCCCAGTCTTGTCCTGAGTACTAATGCCATTGATATTCTCTAAATAAGGATTTTTCATTTTTTCTACTTTATATAACAAAAATCTAAAAAGGATATCTAATAACTGAAGTTCTTCTATTACTGTACTAAGTGGCATTTCTGTGTGACCTAGTTTCTTAGCAAGATGTGTACTTTATTTTAATAGGTGAAAGATTAATTTTCATTAGTTGATTGTTTAAATTTTTTCTTAGTCAAAATTTTGATGAAATATGCCTATTAAATGTGTTTACTATAGAACTGGATGATTTTTTTTCTTTGGGCAACACAATTAAAATATAAAAATAGCAGACAATTTGCAGAGAGTTAAGGAGCAGGTGTAAATTAAACAGGTGTATAAATGCTTTCATACATGGTTGCAAATACCATATTTACAAGTAAATGAAAGATGTTTACTTCAAAAGCGTTGTTAAAATTTTCTAAATCATGGGGCCCGGAGAGATAGCACAGTGGTGTTTGCCTTGTAAGTAGCTGATCCAGGACCAAAGGTGGTTGGTTCGAATCCCGGAGCCCCATATGGTCCACCGAGCATGCCAGGAGCGATTTCTGAGCAGATAGCCAGGAGTAACCCTAACCCCTGAGCACCGCTGGGTGCGGTCCAAAAACCAAAAAAAAAATTTTTTTTTTTCAAATCACATTATCTCATTGTTTATTGTTAGTTTATTTTATGGCCCTCATATTGTATTTAAATGAACATTTTAACATCACCAAAAAGATAATATAAATAAAATTTAACAGAATATTCAGTATAATATGGAAGAGAACTCCCTTGTGTCGACAGCATATGTCATACCATATTCTTTGGTTATGAAAACTTCACTTCAAAATAAAAAAAATAGGAACACAGCATACTTATTTCATTATAGAAAATAAAATGTTTAAAGAAAATATAGGTATATACTTTGGGAAAAAATTGTAGAGAAATAAAACACTATAATTTTAGACCAGTAAGAATATTTTACATGTTTTATATTTGCTAAGTATAATGTAAGCTTTTACATTATATATGTATATCTGTATAAAAACTATTATACTATTGATTTGTATACTTTGTATAATTTATTTTGTGAATGGTAGACACAGGCTCTCGTGTTCAGTGGTTGCTCTTATTGTCTACTCAAATACTCTTATGGCAGTACTCAAACGCCTATATATGGCCTTGTGACTGAATTAGAGTTGAGCATGTACAAGGTTAAGTGCCCTAATTCCTGTATTAGCACTTCAACCAATTTTATAACTAAATTTCGTATCAGAATTAAAGATCTAGCATATGCAGCATACATTCTCTTAATACTTGCATCTAAATATATGCAACGTTTCTACTTTTGCTATTTTAATTAATATGACCTCAAGTATATTATCCTTGATGGCAATATTATATTCTTTATATTTGTTAACATTTATATATTTACATAACTCATCATTTCACTATCTTAAAACTTTATAAGTTTTAGGGCTGAGAGATAGCATGGAGGCAAGGCGTTTGCCTTGCATGCAGAAGGACGGTGGTTCGAATCCCGGCATCCCATATGGTCCCCCGAACTTGCCAGGAGCGATCTTGAGCATAGAGCCAGGAATAACCCCTGAGCACTGCCAGGTGTGACCCAAAAACCAAAACCAAAACCAAACAAAACTTTGAATTTTGCAAAATATCTTCTCCAGAGTATTGAGATCCTTACAAATCTAAATATAGAATTTTCACATAAAAATACAGCCATTATATCTCTTTAAAGTATTATTGTGAAATATAAAATGCTTTATTTAATAAAACCTCTATATATAATATGCTGAGATGTAGAAGGCATTATATATACTATGTACTCAAAAATGAAATGTGCTGTCGTGAGATTGTTTAGTTTTGGCGAATAATCATTACCTTTACTTAGAAATTAAGTATGCCTCTTAAAGTAAGATCACTTATTTGATCCTAATATCA
Source organism: Crocidura indochinensis (assembly GCA_004027635.1). Taxonomy (NCBI): domain Eukaryota; kingdom Metazoa; phylum Chordata; class Mammalia; order Eulipotyphla; family Soricidae; genus Crocidura; species Crocidura indochinensis. Next base: position 56,692 of record PVKC010000004.1, read on the forward strand.
AATTTATAGTGAACAGATGTTACTTATAAGACTGTATACCACTACATCCTCTACATAATTGTGACACTTTACTGACAGACAAATGCTATTGCTATGGATTTAGATAGAAATCAGTGAAGATAGAAATAGCCCTGATCCATTCTAGTCATTTTATGCTCCCCCACAAGACAATGGCTTTGACAATAGTTATCAATAGCTCTTCATAAGTATGTAAACTGATATACTTACTCATACATTCTGTAACAATATCATACTTGTTTTGATATAATACAAATGCAAGATTACCTCACCCATAAACTATTGTAAACTGTTAAACTTGAAGAACTATTAAAACGATTTGTACATGTATATTCTATGTTAAAAATTGTTTTTTGCAGAATACTTTGTAACAAAAAAGGAAGGAAATTAGTATCATTAATAGTTTGATTAACTATGGTTGTTTAATGTTATCTCAGACTAGATTTCTAAAGATTTGGGCCACCTTATTTCAAATATAATTAATGATCTTAATTATAAATGTGGCCATATTGTAAGCATCGGCATGGACAGAGAAACCACACTAATTTTTGGCGTAGAAAATATTATTTTGTTTCTCACTTATCTGTGTTCAAGTGAAGTAGTCAACAGAGCTGAATGGCCCTGCATACATCTATGTGTCCTGCTGAGCTTGGCTAGAGAAACTTGGCTCCATTTATATTCATTAAGTCTGAAGGGGCAGTAAATACTCCCCAGAAACTTTTATCATGATGAAAAAAGAGAAAAGTTCAAGTAAATAAACTCTTAAATGTAGATTTAAAGTTGGCACAATAGCAAGTCCATCAACATTCTTTGAATAAATAAAGTCATATCATGGCTAAAGGGAAAATAAAGTAGATGATAAGCTTGCCTTTTATGCAGACCCTGGGTTCAATAACTGTTGTCACATATGGTCCTGTGAGCCCACAAGGAATGATATCTGAGTACAAAGCCATGAATAATCCCTAAACATTGCTGGGTATGGTCCAGAAACAGTCACAATTAATAAAAAAAAAAAGACAAGGAGTTTCAAAACTTGAATTACAAGTTTTGTATGCTTCAAATTTAATGAAAGGAAAACAAAAGATTAATATATAATATGTGTGTATAAAAATATAATGAGAGGAAAACAAAAGATTAATATATAATATGTGTGTATAAAACGTAAAAATTTTTTGATATACTAACAAAACAAAGAGCATTTGACTAGGTAAAAAAGGGGGCCCGGAGAGATAGCACAGGGGTGTTTGCCTTGCAAGCAGCTGATCCAGGACCTAAGGTGGTTGGTTCGAATCCCAGTGTCCCCATATGGTCCTCCATGCCTGCCGGGAGCTATTTCTGAGCAGATAGCCAGGAGCAACCCCTGAGCACTGCCGGATGTGACCCAAAAAAACCAAAAAACAAACAGACTAGGTAAAAAATAAGAACTCTCTTGCTCTTATTTCCAATTATGAGAAAACATTTAGGCAGAACTTCATAAGAACATGGATCTTGAGAATACATACATACTAGATATAATTTTTATATTAGTAAACATATATATTTATATATATTATATATTACAATATGCTGATATAGTATTATTTAGCAAAATAGGTAGAGTTAAGTATATATCACTCATTAGATGGCCTAAAATAGATCATTTTCTAAATTTAAGAGCATAGGAGTTGATCATAGTTGACTAATTTTGACACTGTGTTAGTTAAAGTATGTCCACATATTTCTGCTATACATATCACATCTCAATGACATAGAGATGAAGCATTGAAATAAGAGCTTTTTGTTTTTGGTTTTATTTTTAAATTATGTCAAAAGTACTCAGGATTTACTCCTGTGTCTGTGCTTTTGAATCACTGAGGTGGGGCTAAGGGAAAAATGGCAAGGAGAGGTTTATCTAGTTAGAACATTAAAAATCTATCAAGATAACTTTAAATAATAAATTATACTCCTGAAATAAATTTCTCTCCTGAAATTTTTGATATAATTTTGAGTTTAATAATTTTTAGTATTTCAGTGCAAAAAGTCTGAATATTTTCACAGGATATGTAAATGTCAGTCTCAAACACAAATTATTCTACACTTGATCTTAGCCAAAAGGCCGAGAAGCGATCAAACACAAATTATTCTATTATGCATGTAAAAATGTAGAAACAATAAAAATTAGCTGTTTCTTGTAGTTATAATGTAACTAGGATCAAATTATATGATATTATAAAGAAAATCAATTTTAAATTTTCAGTCCCTAGTAATACCTTACTTAATAGAATTAAAAAAGTTGTATTCAAAATATGACTTGCATATTTTCTAACAAAGAAATATTGGCTGTTACTTGATAAGCTGATCAACTCTGTAGTTACATCTCTAGAAATATGAACTTAAAATAAAATATATTTAAGGTAGTTGAAAATAAGATATATTTAGAGGCAGTAGCTTTTGTTGATAACAATGAGAAAGAGCAGATTGAACAATGAGGGATTCATTGTCCAGTGAGTACAAAGTTGTTAAAATGCATTGGAAGTTAGGAGTTTTTCTCCTTGACAGTCGAGTTATGGATCAATAAATGAAAGAGTTGCTTCCTGAAAAAACAAATAATGTATTCATTATTTTCCTAAAGGTTTAATTGGTAACACTTTTTAGAGGACTTTAAAACAAGCTGGGACATAAAAACTGGACATATAAAATATAAAATTAAAATGGCAATGGGAAATGTGTTTAAAATTAATCATATGAATATGTTAATCAAGACCTTGAAAGAAATATATGTTAAATTTTTAGACAAAAATGTCAAATTGCGTAAGGGTGGATTTGTCTTGTTTTGTTTTGTTTTTTTTGTTTTTCCGGCCACACACGTTTGATGCTCAGGGGTTACTTCTGGTTAAGCACTCAGAAATTGCCCCTGGCTTAGGGGGACAAAATGGGACATTGGGGGATCGAACCATGGTCCTTCCTTGGCTAGCGCTTGCAAGGCAGACAACTTACCTCTAGCGCCACCTCGCCGGCCCTGGATTTGTCATTTTTTAACTTAAATAAAAGTCCTTAGAAAGTCTGTTATTACTCTTATTTAAACCAATTTCCTGAAAATCTCTAGAAATACAGGTTCTACAGTATTTCATTTTAAAATGAATATTGTAAATTTTAAGAAGTAAAACATTGTCATGGTATTATTGATTTCTAACACTTTAAATGGATTTGTAGTAAGACCTTGTTTTGTATCATTGTATATAACAAGAAAAATGACATAGAGAACTTGATTTATATTCCAGCAAGAGATACTTGGAGCTCTTAAAACTCAAAAGATACCCTTCTCAAGAATTTATTTGAGAATATGCAAATTGAGCTCCTTCCTTCTCTTTTTTTAGATGACTGTTTGATGTATACACTAACCTTGGATTATGTACATTATTGTTTAGGGATGGAAAGAAGCAACATTCCACTGCAACAGAGTTTTCTGTCACACAATGAAATTCTAGAATACTCAAGAACTGTCATTACTTCTCACTCAGTTAAACCTAAAGAGATTGTCTGGTAGTTCATGTGAATGAGGCTTGTCTTGCTCTATCTCAGATCCTTGGGAATCACTGAGGATGATTTTAGGTCAGTCTCACCTGTAGATGGAACATGTAATAGTAACTATGATGTTCATTTCATTTTATATCACAAATCACTGGTAGTTGTGTTGAACTTGTGTATATAAGAGTAGGGCTGGGAGCGGGGTATATTTTTTCTGTGATCAAAAGCCTATACCTGGGAATTAAACAATATAGGCACAGAGTCCATTAGATACTCTATTTATAGGGAATATCTGTAATGTAGCATCAACTTTATGTTTAGCAAGAGAGCACATGGCATCAATTATATATGAGGAAACTCTTGTAGAAGGCACATGTAATAGGTAGTCAGAGACTCCACAAGGCATTAGAAGAGAATGCTTAGCACTATACAGTGGAGGGTTTTCTAAGGCCACTAAGGAAAGTACCTAATTACTCTAATGAATTAAGATTATTTTTCTAAATCTTTAGCTCTGTTGTATTATTACACACTGCTGAAGACCCATGAACCTGAGAAAGTTCTACATAGCATCGATGTTGACATAAATTGTAAAAGACAACTATTTTGCATTTATATGTTCTTAATGAGTGCTTCAAATTAAATAGTATAATGCCAACAAGTGCAGTGTCATGCCAAACTTTAGGGTAAAAATGAGTGCACATAAAATATATTTAAATGTCTCAATATACTTTGCTATCTTTCCTTTCTTTTTTCTTTTCTGTTTTGTTAGGTGCCACATTCCACTATGATCAGTGCTTATGGGCTTACTCATGGCTCTCTAAAACTCTGGTGTGGGAACCCAATCGTGTGGCATAGATTGAACCCAGGCATATCATGTGCAAAGCAAGCACCTTACCCATAGTAATATTGCTATGGCCCCAATTTTCCCCCTCAGGGGCATAAAAAATAGTACAGTGAGTAGGAATTTGTCTTCCATAATCCAACCTGGAATATATGGTCTACCAAATACCCTGAAAGTGTTCTCTAAATATAGAAAAAGGAACAAACCTTGGGAACTGTTGTGTGCTCTTAAAATTTTGACAAAAGATTTTTTACTCTTGCTTGTGTGAGAAGAGAGAGAGAGAGAGAGAGAGAGAGAGAGAGAGGAAGAGAGAGGGCCAAAACAAAACACTCTTTGGTCCCTGCAACTCAAGGCCCACAGAGCCACTTCAGCACTAAGTTATCAGGAATTTCCAGCACTGTCTCTAATGATGTTCAGGAAGCCATGTGGTTTAAGGGATTGAATTTAAACCCTGGACTAAATCTAGGACCTATAATTTTTCCTCTCTAATGTGCACTTTGGTAAAGATTTAGGAAGTACTGTGAATTGAATTTTCAGATGTACATTTACTTTGTAAATAGCAAGCTTTACCAATTGGTGTATTTTAGAAAATGTTATTGTTGGAGCCGGAATGATAGCAAAGTGGTAAGACGTTTGCCTTGAACATGGCTGACCTAGGACAGACCTGCATTTGATCCCTGGCATCCCAAGTTCATCGAGCCTGCCACGGGTGATTTCTGAGTGTAGAACTAGCAGTAACCCGTGAGCACCACCAGGTGTGGCCCCAACACAAATCAAACAAAAAAGAAAATATTACAGTTAAGTCTGTACTGATGCTGAAAAGTAACATAACTAAAGCCCTTCAGTTCCTCCAACAATCTCTTCTTTGCTCTCTCTCTATATGTTTATATATATTATATGCATTTATAATTCTTAGTTGGGAAATTATATATTTTACTATATCTAATAACATGATTAATGAATATTATTTACAGGTTAATTTTCTACTTGTATCCAGTCTTCCATTTTAATATCTTAGTTTTATATTCTTTTAGCTTTTTGGGGGGAGACAACGTATATCTTGATCTGAGTTTCTGTTTCTGTCTACTGACTATTGAATTGTATGGAGATATTTCTCTGCCATTGGAAAAAAGCCAACAATGACTTTTGAGTTACATGAAACTCATTAGTAAATTAAGCTTCTTATCTAATAATTATAAACATCAACACTAAATTATAAGTGGGGAAGAATGGAGAATAGATCTCTGTTAAACATAAGTTGTGGCAACAAATACACTGGATTGCACATTTCCAGAAACTGAATATCAGGTGCTCTGTTACTCTTGTAACTAAGGAGGGCTGGTTTACACCCTTTATAATTTATCTGATTATAACAATTTAGGTTCTCTATTTTGATGCCAATATGTGTGTTATGGATAGTTGTTACAGCACGTTCAAATGTGAATCACCAGCAAGGAAAACTTCAAATTAAAATTTCTAAATTATCTATAATTATGTAAAAAGCAGTATCCTTGCCTCATCTTTTAATGTGCAGTATTTACAGATCTCCTGTCATGAGCACAGCACCAAAAGTTTAATAAAACAAAATTTTATTTTTAGTTCTTTTATTTATTGTGTGTGCTGCAATTAGCAGTATTCAGGAGTTACTCCTGGCCCTGTACTCAGAAATTACACCTGGCAGAATAGAGGGGCCATATGGGATGCAGGGTGGGATCGAATATGGGTGGCCCACATGCAAGACAAATGCCCTACTAGCTGTGCTATTACTCCAACCCTTTATTTTCTTATAAATTAGGTAATGTGTTTTATAAAGCTGATGGTAATTGATTTTCTGGCATATAATATTCCTATCCTATCCCACTAGCAGTCTGTGCATTCTTCCAACATCCCCAGATTCCAAACTAAGACATTTAAACCTTTAAGAAAATATGTTTACTATGAAAGATTTCAAATATTCTTTTATTTGGGAAAACTCATTATTTGAATATTTCTTTTTTTTAAATTTTTATTGTGACTGAAGTTCATTACACAAAAATTTTTACTGTACATAGTAACAATGAATGAAGGGCATTCCCACCACCAATGTTGTCCTCCCTCCACTCCTGTTCCCAGCATGTCTCCTATAGCTCCCTCCTTTACCCCCACAGAATACTAGTGTAACTGGTCTCCACTTTACAGCTTGTTGTAGGTTGGATATCTATTCTGTTTGGTGTTCCAGTTTGGTCATTTTTTAATTATACTACATGTTCATATGACTACTTCTGGTATTATCCTTCCCCCACCCCTCAATTTATGTGGTTGAATGATTCATGTTATGATACTCTGTTGGAGATAAAAAGGTTAAGGAAAAGAGAAGAGAAAATTTGGTATCAACTACTAAAAAAAGAAAAGAAAAAAAATCACTGAATAATATACACAAGAGTAAAAAAAAGAAAGAAAAAAGGGGAAGAAAAAAGAGAAGGAAAATAATATCAACAAACAAAAAACAAAACAAAACAAAACCAGCAAAAGTGCTGTAGTAGCAGTTTGGTTTTACCCCACCTCTTTTTTTTTTTTTTTTTTTTTTTTTTTTTTTTGGGTGGTGTCAGGAACCTTTCCTCTCTGTTGTGGATGAGAAAATAAGGCCACTGTAGCAAGCAATCTTGGTATTTGCGCAGGTCCTAGGACAAGGCCTAGGATAGTGTCTTTAAGGTTCTAGAGGTTCTGTTCCAACAATGTTGGTGTGTTCAGTTTTCTGTATCATGTGCTCCATGTTTTTGATCGTTCCCTAAGCAGAAGTCTAAGAAATTATGATTCCAAAGGTTTTGCTCAGTCTCTGTTGTTAGAATTGGGCCTCTGTACTAAGAAATCTTAATTTTTGTAAGAGACCTGAACTATAGCCTAGGCTAGGGTTTTCCTTAATGGTCTCAAAGTAAGTTCTGCCCAGTCATGGTTGTCAAAGTCATTTTTCTGTAGTTAGTGCTCTTATTCTTCATAGATCAAAGGACAATACATCTTTGATTTCCACTTAGCGTTGGGTGATGTGATAGGGCTTCCTGGTCTTAGGTCAAGTTGTCATTTCCTCGCTGTCCTCGTTGTCATATTAACATTGGCACAAGTATATCTCCCTAAGGAGCTTAGTTCCTGGTATTGTTGCAGGGAGTTGTTTCAGTTCTATGTCTGGGATCTGGAATTTGAGAATGAACTAACGCTGTCCAATCTCTTGGAGACTGAGTTGTATCCACATGACATATGTCCAGGTTGGGAGGCACCCTTGTATAAATATTTCTTAAAAGACAAAGTATAGGGACCCAGGGGATAGCATGGAGGTAAGGTGTTTGCCTTTCATGCAAAAGGTCATCGGTTCGAATCCCGGTGTCCCATATGGTCCCCTGTGCCTGCCAGGAGCAATTTTTGAGCATGGAGCCAGGAGTAACCCCTGAGCACTGCCGGATGTGACCCAAAAACCAAAAAAAAAAAAAAAAGACAAAGTATAAGAGACAGTGACAATTTATGGTATATTGCACCCAAGGCAGGGTAGCAGTAAAAAGGAGTAAAGGAAGAGCTCTTATGTATAGCAGTGTAGAGTAGGTTTAAGTAAGGTTTCAGGCATTGCTCTAGGTAATGAATTTGAGTGACCTTTTTGAACTCTGGCATAAGTACTCTCCCTTTTTCTCTACTGACAGAATCTGCGTTCACTGGGGCAAAGGCAGAGTGACCTGAATGCTAAAGCACAACAAAGAAAGCAGTTAATCAGCTGCTCAAGAAGGGGAACTGACTAGCCCCTAGTCAATACCACAAAACTAGATCAAGACAGCTTTTTAGGAAGACTGCATTGTATAGGGACCTGGCTAAATATTTATCAACAATAAATCAGTCTGATAACCTGTGCCATTATTTCTAAAATTATTTATACCTAACACATTATGGTTTAGTCTGGTGCGGATGTGTTTTAAATTTATCAGACATCTTTTGAAAATAAAAGGTATTGTGTAGCATGAACCTTTAACAAGGAGGTTATGTTTTACATTATGTTGAGCCTTTTATTCTGCATAGCTCACTTCAACATATTTTATTGTTAAATCTTCTCTATTTTCCCAAAATATGCTTAAAATACATATGTGTAAGAGATAGAATAAATAATGTAGTAATATGTAATGGTAGGAATAATAAAGATGATGGGATCACTTTATTGCAATGGTGGCTTTAAATAATGTTTCCTATTTTAACTTTTATATTCAAATATTTATCAATAAAATAAGCTAGTAAACTTGTAGTAATAGCAGTAGAAACTAGTAGACTTTCAGCCATTAAATTATTGAAACTTTATAAAATGATAAATTTTGGCAGTTAATGGCATATGATCTTCTAGTTCACTAATTCATCATATACCCATTGATATAAATTTAGTAATTTTTGTAATAATCTATATCAAATTGTTATTACTCTTTATAATTAATCATGGATTTTCTATTTGTGGGGAAAAGTTTTCTGAGCTGTGTTCAGGAAGTTCAATTTTTAGCAATTATCAGACAAATGAACAATAATGGTGAACGCTAAGAATAAAAGGTTGGGCTATGGCTTGGTGACAGTGGACCACCAGAAACACACTTGGTTGATCTTATGGGCCTCCAGGGTTCATATAGGCAATACTCAGTGGTTATATAAACCCAATGATCTTACCAGGGTCAAAAGCATTCTTCCACCAATGAAATTCAAAACAATTTCTAAATATCATTTTAATTTATATTATCATGTGCCTATATTTAGCTGTGTTGTTAAAAGTCACATGACTTTTGAAAGCAAGTTTTATGTTTTGTGGGATATGAATTTGGGAGGAGACTTCAATTACTACTCCATTTACTTCAGATTTTCAGTTCATCCATGATTTCTGACTTTACCAAAACAAAGTAACACAGATTTATTGAAATCTCTTATGTGTTAGAAGTTCTTGCAAGTTCTTAATAAAATACTGACATAATGAAATATGGTGAGCTTATTTATATGTTGCTACCAAAGATACATTTAATATAGAATCTAGCTTATATATATATATATATATATATATATATCACATATTTTTCAATGAGATATATGTTCCTATGGCAACCCCATGACACTGGCATGTGCCTTATTCTTCCATTAAATTCAGTTGAATGATTCAAGCCCAGAGTGTTTCCAGCTGTGTATGTTACAGGTAAAACCTCATAGAACAATTATGTTTTTATTTTAAGTAAAGTATCACACAAATAACATGATATAAGCAATACTTCATTATAAAAGAGATTTATTTTTTATTATTTCTTCAAACCATAGTCCAATTTCTGATTCTCTGAGCAGTTTTTAAGATAGCTGAGGTACAATAAGATATTTGGTATGATTAAGTCTAGTAAGTAAATTGCTGACATATTTTCAACTTAAATGAATTTGTTAATCTTAAGCTTCATAATGCCCAAAACTGGGTAAAGAGGATATGCTATAATATGGATGTGGATCAAATACAGGCACAAGTTTTGTTGTCCTCTTGTCTGTTGCATGTTATTGTTGTTTCAAATTAATTCACCAGAATTCTTATCCTCAATTTACTTGATTCTCTGGATCAAGTGTTGGCAGTTATGTATATTTTTATGTGTGGTGTGTACCTTTGAGAAAATAATTCAATTAAGATATCTTGGTGTCAAATAGAAAATGTGAAATTAGAAAATATGAGAAATATATTTTCATAATAAGTTTAGAAAGAGAGAGAAAAGGTCAGAGATAGGAAGAACCAAAAGACAGGAAAAGAGCTATAGAGAGGAATGGAGTACAGTAGGTGTAAGGTTCTTGCCTTGCATGCAAGCTATCCATATTCAGTCCTGGCACAGCATATGATGATCTGAAGCCCCACAGGAATGAATTTTGACCAAGTTCAAGTGGGTTGCCCCATCAGAAAATAAATGCATAAATAAATAAATAAAATGCATTCTAGTAAAGTGTAAATGGTAAAAATAATAGATTCAAAAGTCAATGAAAATCTTTATTCTGGTACTTTAAACAGATCATATGAAATGAATTTTATCTGAAGAGTGATTTTTAAGGATCATGAACTATTTTCCATTATGAAGCTTAAAATTACTTGCTAGGAAATACATAAAAAAGAGAGGGGACAAGCAATATAATAATATTATTCATCAATTTTTCAGTGCCCCTGAATTACCCTTATATTTTAACCTGAGTAATAAGATGTGTGATTCCCTCCTCTTTCCCCTCTCTTATATACATAGATGTGTGTATATATATGTCACTATACAAATGTCAGTCTTATTTTCATTGCTTAAGTTATAATTAAGTGATTTTTTTAAATTATGACATAAAAGAGCCAGCTACCACTTAGGAAATTCATTAGTCACTCATTAATATACATATATTGTGCACCAAAAACAATCCTTAAAAGAGAAGCTTTTTGATTTGCATTGACTAATCAACCTCTTTTAAAATAGCACTTTTTTTTGTCTTTTTGGGGAGGTGTGATGAAGAAGGAAGCATGCCATTTTGTACTCAGATCTTACTTCTGGCACTGTGCTTAGGGATCACTGCTGTCAGGTTTTGGATGATTATATGTGGTGCCAACATAAAACCTGATCTACCATATAGAAAGCAAAAAGTTTGAATGCCCTATTATTTCTCTAGTCAAAACTAGAGGCTTTTAATAGTGGTATCTATTAAAAGATACTACTTTTAGTATTTTAATATCTTTTTAGTATCTTTTAAGCTTAAAGCTTTTTCAAGTAAAACCAGCATTGCTTAGATACATTTTTCTCCTTTGTAGCAGCAACAGTGGATCTCAGGTGACAGTGCTCAGGGAACACTACTGATTTTTCAGGGGTCAAATAAAATTCAGCAGTATTGCAAGCAATATGCCTTAACCCTCAGCCTTCTTACAAAATCTGCCAAACTGCAATGTACTTTGAACCAGATTTTTATTTTGAGCACTTAAGTGTAAATTTAATCTGAATATAATATATGATATAATATGATACAATATTATATAATAAAACATGATATAACAAGATATTATATTGCATTATATTAATTAGTTATATTAATAAAATAATATATTATTTTATATCTTATATAATATTACATTATATATTTTATTATATTATGTGATATTATATTAGTGATTTGACTTCACTAATAAAAAAATGAAAAAGGCAAGAGTAGTAACATAGCAGATAGGATACCTGCCTTGCCTGCCTCTAATACAGCACGTAGTCTCTGATCCCACCTGAAGTGACCCATGTGGAGTACAGAGTATGGAGTGAACCCAGAGTACTGCTATATATACCCTCCCAGTAGACAACAATTACTATCTGTGAATGTAAATGTGAATATTTTGGTTCTTTATAAATATTCTTCTGTAACATCAATGTAAAAAAACTCTAAACTTTCATATTCATGGATGTTATCAACTGTTCCCTCTGATTTTTGCTTAATCTTGTTTGGGAGGCCACACCCAGTGGCTATCAGGGTTTACTCCCAGCTGTGTACTCAGGGATTATCCTGACTGGCTGAGGGGACTACATGGAGTTCCAAGGATTCAACTTAGATCAGTTTTAGACACAGCAAACTATACTATATCTATGACTTCCTCATGCATATTATTTTATTTAACTGCAAATCTATAAATATATTTTATTTTAGCTCTCTGATCCTTTTATTTTATTCTTCCAATGACATATATTGCTAACTTTTTTTCACAAGTTATATATCCCATTTAATTCAGAACCTAGAAAATTCCATGGAAAATAATTTCCTATATGATAGTCATGATCTAAATTAGTTAAGAATAGGCACAAGATCAAACCATCTTCTTTAAACTCTATATAAGGCAACTAGAATGAATAAAACATTTAGTTTGGGAGAAAAATGCATGTACATTCATTTCTACAATGTCTAGTTGAGGAAATTAAAGACAGATTAGTTCAAATTTTATCTGAATTATTTGAAACTTGCTTTAGAGTAGCTCTTTTAAGACACCCTGTTGCCTGCCTCAGTGCTGATGTGGATGGTAGTAAAAATAATGTTCACATCTGTTGGAGTAATCTGTTGGTTTTCACTCTAATCAGGATATTTCTTCTTTGCATGTTTCTTCTTTGCATGTTCTTCCCTGGAAGAAAGAACCTCTGGATTTGCTCCCTACCTCTACCTGTTCTCTACCGGTGGGGTGATCCTTCTCTTCTTAATAAAGACCTTGGGTCAGAGATACTTATTTTGATTTTGGACCCACAGTTTGCCAGCTGCCTGCAGGTGCCCTTCTATCTACTTACAGAAAGCTTGTGGTAGAAATTTCTGTACCTCTTTTGTCTTCCTAAAATCTGCATATTATTTCTCATGTCATATAGCTTCCAAACCCCATGTTTCCGAATCCCCCCGGGATTGAGGTTTGAGGCTTCCTCCACCAACATCTGTAATTTATTTCTTCATATAAATTTGATCTTAACATACAGTATAAGAGGAATTTATTTATGGAAAAATAGCAGTGAAACGCAAAAGCAATTTAAAACAAAAATGTTGCTTTGTTATCTGTCTTAGAAGAAATATAAGAAAGCCTCAAGTTATTGTTCCCATTTGGAACATTTTAATTTCCACATCATTCCTTAAAATCTGGCAAATGATTAAATCCATCATCCTCAATGGACAATTTCCATCTTAGAGTCTATTAGAGTGAAGAACTAAATGAAATGGTGTATTATTCGATGTGTAAATGTTGTCTAAAAAGTAGAGACAATTGTTCACAGATACTTATTTACAGGTGAAACAAGTACTTTGAACACAAATAGTCTTGTTAACCACCTCTCATCTATCCTGAACAACATATATGCCCTATGAAAATTATTTTTTCCCAAGCCTTTGTAATAAAAACAGATAGATCTGTTACAATAGTCCACAGGAGGATAGTGCTGGCAGAGTGACACTGTAAGAAAATCCAGCAGACAATTTAACTTCTCTCTTTAGTTCAGGATAAACAGTGGCCACGGCTAATGAATTCTGAGTGCTGAACAGACTTTTTCCCTTCTATGGTCTGCTGCTTTTTACAGTGGGTTTTATATTTTTGGGTCAACCCAAGAAAGGCTTGTCAGAAAAATATTGGTAGGGATAGTCTTTAATAAAAAAGCAGGATAGATGTGGTTATGTGGCCTCATTTTTATAGCCTTTAAATAATATTTTTACTGCTCTCTAAAGAACTGGCTGTCTGAATGTCAGGGCACCAAACCACCCCGAGAAAACAAGTTTTACATTTTCATTGTTGCATAATAAGCCTGGAGTCACTCCAAGACTCATTAATGAAAACCTAATGGTAAAACAATAACAAGGAGGAAATGCCAATGAAGCACAAATTTGTTGAGACTAAATTATTTCTCACCCCAGCAGGCTTGTTGTATTTGACATTTTGTGAAATAAGCCAAAGTGGAAGGAAAAAAAAGCTTCTGGAGGGGACCTTGACATCAGCCTGTTGGGAGTCTCCAGAGGTTGTTGACATGTCTGAAAAGGCCAGAAAGTGTGAATTAGGATTGCAGTTCTTGTGATCACTTTGTGATGAACTTTTCTCTGTCTATAAATATATTACATATTCAAGAGACCTGGGCTTAGCCTTACAGCAATATGAATTGGCAAATAGCAGCAGATGGGAAATGAAAGTATAAAATATTGTAGGGTCCATAGTCTTCAAATGTGTCTCAGTGCCTTATTTTTCACTATAATGTTGGCTAACAAAATTTGCCTAGGAAAAAATGACTTAGAAAACAGGTTCCCTTGCCAATATTATGTTTCACTTTGACAAGCTCTGAGATTACTGAGGGGAATCCACTATCAATGGGATCAGGTCATTCATTTATGTTGTATGAAAATATAATTTTAAGAGACACCTCCACAGTGAGCATGCTTTCGAAGGTAATCTTTTAGAAGACTAAAGGTGAACACTCCTCATAAGTAACCTTGTAAGTTCTTTTATTGCATTCTATAATGTCTGTGTTACAAATATTTGTCAGAGCAATTAGTTTATTTAATGGATACACTCTAGAAAACAAACCCTTTATTTTATAGAGAAATTCTCCAAAGCAAAATCAAAACTCTGGCTAAGATTTTAAATGTTCTATGCTACTGAACCAAAGAAGTCCTATTTACTTCCTGGCATAAACAATTACAGACTATTTTCCAGTTTGATACACAATAAAGCAACACTAAAAAAAAACTGGTTATATTTTGAATAATTTAAAATGCAGGTATATGTTCTCAATTTTACATACATATAAGTGTATATACATGTAAGTGAGAATATATGCATTTATTTTTCTGGAATTTTCCACTCAATTTTAAGCAAAGTTTATTCTAATCAATTATGTAAAATGTCTCAACAACACGTATTTTCTAAATTTTATATTTTACATAAATAAGGAAGGTCAAAATTCAACAATTACTTGCATAAATAATCATAGATGCTTCTCTATATAACTATTTTAATGGAATAATCTGCAGTTTTTTCTAGGTACTTTTTATTTCTTAATTTTTCAAATGATGCACCAGTTTAGCATTAATTATATAATACACTTTTTTGCATCAAAAGTGATAAATGAAATTGATAAATGAAAGTTGGATCTTTGTATATTGTAATTGATGAGACTATGACTTCAATTAAGAGTTTGTATCATACTGGAAAGACTGTATAGTGGGTAGAGCATTTGTCTTTCATGGACCAATCAATTTTCGATTGTTGGCACCTCATATGGCCAACCCATCTACTACTAGGACTAACTGTTGAGTTCAGACCATTGACCATTGCCATTCAGAGCAATTCACTGTGTGCACTAAAAGCTTTAATATATATTATGTTCCCATTTTCTCTATTTAATCAGTATTCCATATACAATTACAAATTTGTTGGTGATCGAGTTTCAGTAAATACAAAGTTCAATACTCAACACCCATCCCTTCACCAGTGTACAATTTCTTCAGTCAATTTCACCAGTTCCCTTCTTATATACCCCACTTCCTACTGCTCACCAGTCTGCCTCTATGGAAGACAATTTGAGTCTCTCTCTTTTTTATACCTTTTTTCTTCTTAAGTGGTCTGATTTGTTTGAAATACAGGATACCACACATATCTCTTTATCTCCATTAAACACCCAGTTCCTTTTAAGAGTGATCATTTTGAAATGCATTGTTCTAATGGGTCCTATCTCTGTCCTAATTGTACTCCCCTCTCTCACTTTGTAGGACCAAAAAAAAAAACAAAACAAACAAACAAAAAAAAACAAACAAAAAAAAAAACGCTCCTGGCTCAGAGGACCATAATAGATGTCAGGGATTGAGCCCGGGTCTGTCCTGGATTAGCAGCATGCAAGGCAAACAGCCTACTGCTATATAATCATCCAGCCCCTATATCCCTCACCCCTTTTTAAGGGATGCTTATATTGTTTTCAAAAAGGCTGTAGCAGGCTACATTTTCATCAGTAGCAAATGAAAGTCCCTTTCTTCCCATATCTTTAACTTACTTGTTGTTATTGATCTTTTTGATGTGTGATAATTTCTTTGTTGTGAGATAATATCTCATTGTACTTTTGATTTGCATCTTTCTGATGATTAATTTTTTCATGTGCATTTTGGCCATTTATATTTCTTTTTTTGGGTCACACCCAGTATCACTTAGGACTTACTCCTGGCTATGCACTCAGAAGTCACTCCTGGCTTGGGGGACCATATGGGACCTGGGGGATTGAACCTCGGTTCATCCTAGGCTAGTGTTGGCAAGGCAGACACCTTTCCTCTAGCGCCACCATGCCGGCCCCATCATTTGTATTTCTTCAAGTAATTTTCTATTCATCTTTCTCCCAAATTAGATTGAGTTGGATATTTTATTCTTTTAAATTCTACTGGTTTCTTATGCACCTTAGATAGTAACCACTTATCAGATGAGTATTGGATAAATAATCTCTCCAATTCCCATGGGTAATCTTTGTATACTGGTCATTATTTTATTTGAGGTATAGATAATTCTTAATTTAATGTAGTCATATCTGTTATCATTGTTTTCACTTTTTGGGTCAGTTTTGCTTCCTCCTTGAAGAGGACTTTAGCTTCAATGTCATGGAGAAATCTGAATGTCTCTCACTTAGTAAGTTTTGCACTGTTCAATTTAGATCTGATTTCAAGGTTTTTAATACACCTTTACTTGAAGATTGAATTCACTTTTGTAGGTAGGTGACCAGTTCTTCCAACAATTGTTTAAGAGGCTTTCCTTGTTTCACTATTTGTTATTGCTTTACCAAAAATTGCTGTTCATACAAGTGTGTGTAGGGTGTTCTCTCAAAATAACCAACTGTATTTCATTGTTGTGAGTCTCTTTTTATTTCAATACTGTAATATTTTATTTGCTATAACTTTTTAGTACAGTTCAAGTTAAGAAAATGATTCTTTTCACCTTCTTTCCCACTGACTCCCTTAGTTATTCAGGTGAATTATTGTTCCATATGTGTTTCAGGTGTATTTGTCTAGTTCTTTGAAAAATGTCAAGGTTTTTTTTATATGAGTGGTATTAAATCTGTACTAAGCTTATGAGATCATTGTTGTTTTAATGATATTAATCCTCCCTATCCAGGTAAATTCTTTTTTATCATGGTGTATGTTCTTTTTGGTTTATTATTTGATTCTATTTGCTAGTATTTTTTTGAATATCTTTGCACCCATGTTCATAAAGTATATTAGTCTGTAATTACCTTTATTTTGTGGTTTCTCACTTTTGTTATCAGCATGATATTTACTTCAGTGAAACTTTTTGAAAATTTCTGTTTATTCTATTTCTTGAAAGAGACTTAGAATCAGTGGCAATATGTTCTTTTTCAAAGTTAAATTAAAATTCTCCGAATTTATGTGCTTTCTCTATATTTATTTCTTGTTCAGTTTATTAGGAATTCCTTTCTCTTTGGAGCTAACTCACAAAGTTCTCTATGTGAGTCTTGCTAGCTGTTTAACAACACTTTTTTTCAAAGAAACAGTTCTAAGTTTTATTGAAATTTTAGATGGTTTTGGGGGGATTCTAGTTCATTACTTTCTACATGTTTTATTAATATTTATTTATAATGTCTTTATATTGTCCATGATATTATTGTTGCAATTTTAATAAAGGCACACTGTAAAACATGGTAATAAATTTGCTCATATATTTAAAGAAGATATAATCATTCTTTAAAGCTGGGTGCTAGGTAAAAATAGCTTTTGTGGTGAGATAAAAAGTGAGTTAGAGAGAACAATAATTTTCCCACTCTTTTCTTAATTTTACTGAATTCCTGTGTGAGTCAATTACAGTACCTCAGTACTGTAAACCAATATCATTTGTTATCTAAAATGATAATATGTAGGAATTAGATAATGTTTACATCAGGTAGGGCACTTGCCTTGCTAGAGATTGAGCTGTGTTCAATTCTGTCACAACATATCTTTCTTTGAGTTTTCCAGGGGTAAGAAATAAGCCCAAACACACCTGAGTGTGGCACAGAAACCAAATAAAATAAAGTAGGTTCAGCTTACATTTTTTAAAAGAAGTCTGAAAAGCATGGGTCTAGGGAATAGATAATACAGTATGTAGGGAATTTGCCTTGCATGTGGCTGACCTGGGTTGCATCTATGGCATTTCATATGGTCTACAAGCCTGCCTAGAGTGATCCTTATGTGCAGAGACAGAATAAGTCCTGAGTACCACTGGCGTGCCCCACAATATAAAACAAATGTCTAAAGAGCAAAATTTGTGGGCTTTCCAGAACTGTAAAATCCTGTTATATGTATTTACATTGACAACAAAGTATATTAAAAGCAAAAATAAAAATAATAAAGAGTAAAAAATATCATAAAATATATTACTGAAAATCTAAGAAGAATGGCCCTTTGGCATTAGGAGAGCTTTAGCTGAATGATAGATACGTTGGTTTCACAATTTAGACTGTGGTGGAATGTATTTATAATGTCTTACACACATTGTTAAAAATACATTAATTTTACTTTGAATATTTATATTAAATTTATTGTCTAGAATTAGAAGAGCATTGTTTATCAATAGAAAACAGGAAAGGGGCAGCCTTGAGTAAATATTTTAAAACCTGTGAATACTTACTGTTTATCTTGAAATCTACATAGATAACATAATTTACAGCATAAAGGATACCCCTTTAGAAGATGATTATGAACTATAGTTTGATTTCTAAGAGTAAAATAGAAAAAATGTCTTTATTTCATAGTATTAAAATAACTGGTTAGTGTTAAATAATATTTAATTCAATACAATTCAAAATAAACCACATAGCTTTGCTTTTTCTCTTAATTACAATTTTTAAGCAGGCTTATAATAGATACAAGGTTAGAGTCATTGCCCTTAGGACTTTTTTTTTTTTTTAGGACTTTTATAACTTGACTGGGAATTTTGAGATTATAAGTAGAGTCATTGAGAAATATATGCAGTCTTCAGTAGCTTCTTTACTTTTCTATCTAGCTTCAGGCGCACCTCTTAAACATGTTCTCACCCCTTAAACATAGACTGAAAATCTTCTCTCTATCCAATAATGTTAACAGTACATACTTTCCTCCTTTTTTGCTAGGAAACTGAGAGATTAACTTGGACACAGGCAGTTGGCTTGTCTACCAACTTGTAGACCTATTCAAAGCATGAAAAATATAATATTCAAAACTTTTATTTTTCTGGAGAGATCGAATCTTTTCTCTGTTTAGACAGTGAGGAGAGAGAATAATCATATTGATTATTTTAATTATTAATTAACTAATAATCTTATTAATCATTATTCTAAAAAAAGAAAATATTCATTATAAACTTATTGTATAATCCTTATATTATATATTGTCATTCTTTGACAATTTTTATAGACTCATACAATCTCACATACTAGGCTGTTTAAAACTTTAATTTGACATTTTTAGGTGAAAGAGAGGATTACTTTGGTGGCATATCAAGTCAAATACTAATTAGAATGTTCTCAATATTGTTTTGTCAAAATATGCAGGTGTATACCTGCCTAATTAGAACAAGAATAATGAGATGCAAATAAAATTCATCACTTTAGTGTTTATATGCAGCTAATATAAGAGGAGGACTTAAAACGGCACAATGTCACTTGTTAGTGAATGGCCAAGACATCTACTAGTGATAATAAGGCACTTGGAAAAATATAGATACCTTTAAGAACATGTACAAATATAGATTAATAAGATGTATAAGTAAAAGTATACACATGTATGTACAAATTTACATGCATTATTAACTTAGCTTTATTGAGAATAATCTGTGAACCAAGTAAACTATTCTATCTCAACCAATCTTAACCAATTTTTAGTTTAAAGCTAAAAGTTTGTAGTTACTTGATACAGTAGCAAAAATAAATGTACTGTGTGGTCTATTTTTGAAACCAAAATAGTGTAAAGTAGCTAAACTTTCTCTACTCCTTACTCTTTAAGGACCTTTGAAGTCAAGTTTTGAATATGTGGTATACACAATGTTGCCTAGAGTTATTCTTATTAACAATTTCTTGAATTTCTATGTGGGGAACTTGTAGATAAGTTAGTCATTAAGATATGTCAATTGCCTGCATTACAAAAACTCCTGATTGCTTTGTTTTGTCTTATTACTATTAGATAGTTTAGTACTTGTAAACTTTCATCTAAAACCAGTATAGTAAGATATGTTTTATTGAATAAAATAATCACATCTAAATATATTAGTTTTCCTTTATGTTTTGTTTTGTTTTTGGTCTTTGGTCCCCACTCAGAGGCATTTAGTGGTTACTCCGACTATTCACTCAGAGATAGCTAGCTCCTAGCAGGCTCAGGGGACAATATGGGATAGAACCTAACACATCCGTGGTCAGCTGGCCACATGCAAGGCAAATGCCCTACTGTTTTGTCATATCTCAGGCCCCAAATTATAAACATATAAGTTTTCAAGGTAAACAATTTTAATCTCACATAATTAAGTCTTTTCTGTAGAAATAGATGAGAGAAAAAAATTACCTTAGCCAAGTTAAATACAGTAATCAAAGAAATTAGTTATAAGTGGTTGATGCATAATCTCAAAATATTAATAATTAAACTGCTAATAATTCAATATTTTATGAGTTGTGTGGTATGCCTTTGATCTGCTCTCTAAATGTGAACTTTATCTAGATTACTAAATTTTATTACTCAGCCTATTCCAATAATATTTTTATTTTGCTAGTTTACAGAATACTTTACAGGGAAAGCAGGTCCTTAGGAAGTATTAAATAATTTAACTCTACATTTGTGGTAAACTAAATAGTGCTCTATCATATATTCAAAATTATTTAAATATAATATGTTATATCCGGTTGTGTCTGGGATATGCATTCTATAATTTTTATAAAATATAAATAATTCATATTTTATTTTAATGACTAGAATATAGAGTATTGCATATTATAATATGCTCTAAGTTCCAAATAAAATAAATTCAAACAACAATCACTGGACTATCTTTATCATATCCTTCATAATAAATAATACTAATACAAAATTTAAACTTTGGGCATTATATTATAAATACCTGACTAAAAACATTACAAAAATTAGAACTATAATCTATGAGATAATTATACAGTCACTATAGAGAATTAACTTACTAAAAACAAAGCTTGACAAAATAGCATCTTTTAAACACGATTGACATTTTCTAGTTTTGAGATGCAGTATATATTGAAGACATGTCTGTAGACGTCTTTTGATTCTTGAAGAAGGAGAAAATAAAGGAGAAAAGAAGTGTTCTTGTAAGGAAAACACTTAGCCAATTCTCATGCTCTGGCTTTACTATTTCAAAACTAATACACAAAAATATCAGCATAAAAACTTGCCATTTGAAAACAGGAAATAATGATTAGAAACAGTATTGCTACTTTTTTTTTTTTTAGGCCACACCAGGTGACGCTCAGGGGTTACTCCTGGCTATTCGCTCAGAAGTCGCTCCTGGCAGGCACGGGGGGACCATACGGGGAACCGGGGGATCAAACGGCGGTCTGTCCTAAGTTAGCGCAGGCACCTTATCTCCAGCGCCACCGCCCGGCCCCCAGTATTGCTACTTAAGCTATTTAATTATAGGTTATGTACATAAGAAGATTGAGATGCTTGTTTCCACCTATAAGTAGTCGAGAAACAAAAGAGCTCATAGGGTTAAACTAAAAACTCCAATGTTGTAAGAAAAACATTAAAATTTATTGTGAAGATTTTCTAATGTCATCAAAACCAACCAAATATGCCGCAGTTCCTTCATGTCTAATCGTTTAATTGTAGAGTAAATTATGTTGTTCTGTTTTCAGCATTTAATTTTTAAATTAGCTCTTGGCTGCAGTGTCCTTGATTACAGAACTTAATTAGCTGAGCCTGTTGAAGAGAATTATTCTATACACAGGCTACGTGATCACATGAAACAGCTTAATACAAGTAATCAGAATTGTTGGGAAGTCTGGTTGAGTGTATCATAAAGGTAAAAGAACTGAGCCTCACACCAGCCTGTATTAAGGGTTTGAAGAATTAAAGGAGAGTTACAATCAAACAAAGTTATATGGGTCTGTGGATCACTAGGCAAATTTTTTTACTTAATGACTGTGACGACTGAGCTTTGGAAGAATAAATTGCCATTTACTTTCCTTATATTAGTTCACCAAGGGAGTGCCTGTCTGACTTCTAAAATCAGAATTCATTAAGCAACAGTTTAAAGGGAAAATCTTTTTTTAAGTTTTCTTGTCTACTACTGTCTAAAAAAAAAATTCAACCTATAATTGCATAAGCACACATATTATACTTCTAATAAATTCTGATCTTATCATATAATGTGAATTATACATATAAGCACATTTGGGTAGAAAATGACAATGAAGCCACACATGGATAAAAATGTTTTTATAAAGTGGATTAATTAATATTTGACAACATCTCTGAAAATATTCTGCAATTTTTGTAAACATTCAAAAAATTCCAAAAGAACATCATATATTTAAAAATAATATATTCGATTTTGTGCCGTCAAGTGAAATACAAAATTGGATGTTTAAACATTTTTACATATGTATATGAATTCCAGATGAATATAAATGTATGTATATATGCCATGGTATATAAAATGTATGTATATAAAATGCCATTGTATTTTGAACACAAAAAATATTAAGTTTGATACATCTGCAATAATTTTTTCAGGCGTATTATGTATACAATGTGAGTTAATTAGCTTTTCCTTCAGAAATATGTAACCCCTTAAACTATTTTACAAAACAAAATGATTTTTTATACATCACTTGAATACTGTAGTTCAATATAGGTAAAGAAAACTCACTTCAGGTAGGCTTTGTGAGCTAAACTCAACTACACAATGACATTTTGTAAAGCTTGATGGAATAATAGCCATTGTTGAAGAAATGTATTTTCATGTTGAAAATTGTAGTAAGGAAAGAAAAGCTTAACCATACCATATTCTTTAATGCTTTGAAAAATATGTAAGAAAGTTAAAAACAAAAGTTATACATATCGTTGGCTAAAACACACTTAAAGTCAGCTTTGTGTTTAAGGAAGAAGATGGGTAGACTAACCTCAAAATTTTTTATATAATCAAAAGGACTGCAGCTATAATGATCTGTTTTGTTCCTACAGTCATAGACACAAAATAAACATTCATAACTAACTTAATGACATATATATCATATTTGAAAATACTATATTGTGATCTAACTTTTCTAAAAAAATAAAAATGGTAGATGTTAAATTAAAATCACATGTTTAGAGAGATGACTCTGAACTTAAGAACAAAACAAAACAAACCCTCATATTTCCATGTGTAAGCAGCCTAAAATAACAGCAGAACTTATGGTATAAAAAATAAGTGTGTAATGGTATGGCTTTCTACATGATTTACAAATGAGTCTTCCTTAGTATTATTCCGTATGTTATTTGGCATTTAAAATGATATTATACTAAGGTAAAACTATGTGTCAAATAAACATTTATCAGGTCCATTGTATTCTGCTCATGTAAAATTGGTGCGTAAAATTCAGAATAGTCTACAAATTATCAGAGTAAATTTTTAAATAGTTTCCCAAAAGGAATACATCCATATAAATATTACACCTTGAGAAGAAAGATCATATATCATAGTCATATCAAGTAATAATTTTGTGATTTTTTTGTTGATGTTGATGTTGTTTAGGGGCCACTTCTAATGATGGTGCTCAGTGGTTACTCCTGGCTGTTCATGTAGATATCACTCTTGGTGGGGCTAAGTCAGGAGGCTAGAGGGGTGTAGTATACTGAAGCCACATTGGTCACATGCAAGTACCTCTTCCATTATGCTATGTTTCTCTTCTCATAGGATCCAATTTATATTTCTTCATGACACATTAATTCTGATTTCAAAATCACTGGTTCAATTACTGATTTCAAAATCACTGTTTCAATCCGGTTACTTTAAGATTTATATAAATTCAAGAATAAGTTTGGTTTGTGTGTTTATTTCTCACAATAAGTGCCTTTAGGACAAAACTATGTTTTTATATAGTAGTACATGTTTGTATACAGTTATCTTTAAACTATAATTATTTATGGTGGATATTTGTTTAGTGTTTAATATATTTTGGGAGATAAAGTTTGGAAAATAATCTTGAATTATATAGTAGAAATACATATGCATATACTCAATTTTAGTGTTGTCTTAATATTAATATAAATTAATATTTAAATGAAAGACAAGGGAGCAATTAAAATTGTATTTAAAAATTTAAGTGTTTTTCTTTCTAGTTTTTTTTTTTTTTTGCTTTTGTGATACACTGACAGCGTTCAGAATTATTCCTGACTTTACAATCAGAAATCACTCTTGGTTTATTCATGTGACCAGGATAGAAAAGATATGGCTGCATGCAAGGCAAGTGCCCTTTATACTGTACTACCTCTTTAACCCAAAATGTAAAAAAATTACTTCTAATGAAATTAACCAAAGCTTTAAGTGTTATACTTTGCTAAAATTCATATAACAGAAAGCTATATATATTTTTGGGGGGGTCACATCTGGCAGCGTTCAGGGGTTGCTCCTGACTCTATGTTCAGAAATCGCTCCTGGCAGGCTCTGGGGACCATATGGGATGCTGGGATTCGAGAAACTGTCCTTCTGCATTCAAGACAAATGCCTTACCTCCATGCTATCTCTCCAAACCCAGAAAGCTATATTCAATAAAATTAAAATACAAATTTTTATATCCTACCCCAAAACTTCAAGCCCAATGACTGTCACTTATGAATACTAAACTATTTTAGTAAATATATATATTTGTTAATCACTATTTATACTAAAGTAATACTGGATAGCAGCTTAGCATGTATTTCAGGAACAGTTTTCCACACATATGCTTTCTAGTTGTAGAGTAAAATGTGAATATCTATGCAAACAAAATGCTCCACATATTTGAGCACCTGAACCAGGCATTAAATAATTAATTTTGCATAATGAGATTGTAGAAAATAAAGTATATGCTTATATATATTTGTAATAATATATATAATATAACATGTAATATATTATATGTTTTATATTATGTATAAAATAGTCATTGAATATCAATAAATATAATGCATTATAATAGACTAAGTAAAAATTCATAAAATCACCTCATTGTATTAAAGAATACATCTAACTGAATTATACCTTTCCCTGATAAAATTACTTTGCATTTATTGTATAAACAAACCTGTGAATTTTCTAAGGGATAGGTATGAATAACCTACATATACAAGTTAGCTTTTAACATATATATTAAAAGATGTTAGGTTTGGATCTGGTTGTTTGGATTTTTTTTTGTTTATAGCTAT
The DNA here is from genome assembly GCA_004027635.1 of Crocidura indochinensis. NCBI lineage: Eukaryota > Metazoa > Chordata > Mammalia > Eulipotyphla > Soricidae > Crocidura > Crocidura indochinensis. Next base: position 81,938 of record PVKC010000004.1, read on the forward strand.
AGTGTTGATGATTGAACTCAGGACCAAGGCAAATAACATACTATTAAATTTCATTGTAGACCTTGAATGCTAGCTGATGGAGAAAGTCTGTAATGAAAAATGAGTCAAGATAAAGCAATGGAAAGTTTATCATCACTATTATAAAAAGAGGAGAAGAAAAGCAGAGAAAGTGATAACTTCCTCAATCTATTTCCATCACGAAACGTGCGTCAGTAGGTCACACAGAGCAGAGCAGAGCAGAGCAGAATGGAATTACTCTCACTGTTGTGGGAGTCTCGAACATAAGACTGATCATTGTATGACTCCAGAGGAGAAATGGGGGAACTTGAAGTTGGAATGAGGAATTGGAACTGTTCTAGACTGAGTTCAAGATGGAAAAAAATGTCATCATAGCTATGCCTCTCTTTTTCCAATAAAAATGTCCAATAAGAGATCCACACAGGATTATCTCTCTTATATGTGGTTTATAAAGAAGCATAGAAGATAAAAACACAATGCAAAATCATGAGGGACTGTTTTTAGTAATAAGATGATTTTACATATGTTACTGTGCTGGGATTGAACTGAGAGGGGAAAGTTGCTCTGGTGAAGGGAAATACTCAACCAGGAGGTTCGTGGTGGTGCTGAGAGGGTCAACATGTTATGTATATAACTTTATTAGTAAGAGTACAACACACAACACAAAAATAACTATTAAAAATAATTAAAAGCAACTCTCATACGGACAGATTTGTGGTGGATGAGATAAACATGTGGCATTGGGAGCTTTTTTTGACTGAAGTGGACATTGGTGAAGGGATTAATGTTCAAACACTGTGTGTTTGAAACTTTTTAATTAATAAATTTGTATTTCTCTGTGCTAAAAAAGAAAACCTCTTACAGATTTCTGGGGCTTGACCTAAGACAATTTAAAACAGGAATGAGACCAATACCTGTAGCTGAAGGGGTGTCTGCGTCCTGTACCCCAACTCCATTAACTAACCTGGTAGTTTCTGAATCTGTCATGGGAAAGTTTTTTCTGTTAATATTATCAAGTGAAGTCATTTACAGCCTCTAGCTTGGTGTCTAGAAAAATAATAAACATTTTCACATTTTCTCAGAATATAATCAATGTAAAAAAATCCACTAATGTTTAGATACTAGCATTGAGCAAACAGGAATCAATATTTAAAATGACATTTAAAGAGCATTCAATACACTGAATTTTTCAATGCTGTTAAATCATTTTTGCGATCACATACAACTATTCTAAATCCAATTCATGTTCAATTTTTATAGCTCAGTACAAGCCTATGTTGTCTCTTAGAAAAACAACAACAATAGCAACAGTATAGGAACTTTATCTTGGAATAATTTTCTAATATTCATAGTAGAGGTTTTATTAGATGCATTCTCTGCATAATTTTTGTTACACAAAATTTAGAAAAATTATATTGCATCCCATTCCACCTTTACTGTAATTCTGCAACTGTTCTAACTGCATAAAATAATCAGAGCTACAGCTTTCCAAGTACACTCAGCAGTATGATTTATTATCATAGAATTTATTCTCTTTTCTCTAATAAATCCAAAATATATTTAAATTATCATTATTAATAGATTGTTTGGCTGATGTTTCATAATGAATCTAATACTCATTAAGCACAAGATATGGTAAGTCCATTTGTCATGTTTTGAAAGTTTTCGGTTGAAGGTTTTTGTATATGCCATTTGATTCTCAGAAAAAAAGAAAATGTGATGCTATACTGCTTTCATTTTCAACTTAAAATAAAGATAACAAGTCATAGAGTTATAAAATTATTTCCTCATAACTGACAAATTAATGAGTAGCAGAATCAATGTTATGAACTAAAGCTTATATTCTTGTGCCAATGTATTTTATAAAACACATCATTTGGTTTTTCTTTATTCTATTTAGTCAGCTATATTTTCTGATTGTATTTCCACAAATATGGACATAAAAAAATAAACGATTCTTTGAGATTTTTATTTATTTTTTGATCAAATTTTATTCTTAGAACTTTCAAAATTTGATTGAAATTAAAATTCCTATTTTGTCAATTTTTCTCAGTATCTACTTATGTATATAAATTTATTTTTTCATTTTATATGGAATGGAATGCTCTATTAATATATTTGTATATATTGTAAGGTACTTGTGTACCTGATTTCTTGGAACAAGTTCTATTTTTATCATGATATTTTATTTATTTCAATGTAATATTAAAATATTTTTGGTAAAGATTTTGTGAGTTACTTGAATTTGTGTTAACAAATATATTGTATTACTTCATAATTTTCATTTTTGTGATATCTTTGCATTTAGTATATTTTTAGCCTTACGAAAATTCTAAAGCTCTTATTTTAGAAACAAATACCTATCATGCTTTAAAAAAATAAGGGTAAAACAAAAGAAGAAATTTCAAAGATCCAATGTTTAGTAAATGAATCTAAGTATTGAATTTAGATCTGTGTGGACAGTAAAATGATGTACTAAAATTTTGAGATTAGCATATTTATTCTGACATAATTAGTCATATTTCTTTCTCAATGTTTGAGTCCTTCATTAACATAAAGTATGTCTGAATATATTTCAGAATATCATTCACCTAAACCTTTTCTGGAAAATTCACTCCATTTTTGTCCTTAAACTTGTTCTATTCCCATGGTATCAAACATCTATATAACAAATCACTCTTATCTCTATATACTTATATTTTGCTACTTCCACATCAATTAAGAAAATGTGGATAAGGGTCATAGTGATAGCACTACTGTAGGGCATTTGCCTTGCATGCAGCCAATCCAGGATGGTCCCCCAAGCCAGGAGTGATTTCTGAGTACCTAGCCAGGAATAACCCCTGACTGTCACAAGGTGTGGCCCAAAAGAAAAAAAAAAAAGAAAAAAGAAAATGTGCATAAAATTTGATATGGATGACAAGAGTGACTAAAAGAGTTAGAGAAGCTATTTTAAGTTTCTCCATGGTTTTAAAGATACCACTTAACCTCAGATTATTTAGATGAATCAAGATTTTCTTTTGCTGGCCACACCCAGCAGTCCTCAGAAATCCAATCAGTCTTAGGTCGGCCTGATGAAAGACCTCACCTGCTGTTTTTGCTCCAGTCCCAGATCAAGATTTTTTATTTTTATTTTTCTTCATCTTCATCTTTTTTCTTTTTCTTTTTAGGGACACATTCTAGGTGCTTAGGGTTACTCTTCTCTCTGCACTCAGAAATCACTCCTGGCAGGCTGAGAGGACCATATGGGATGCCACATATTGAATCTGGTTATACAGGGTATTGAAGCTGGTGGATCCTAAGTTGGGCGTGTGCAAAGGCAAAAGCCCTATAGATACAGCCCCAGATCAAGATTTTCTACTTACTATATTTGTGATAAAATTAGTGGAGGTAATGTACATTAGTTCTTTGTGCCTGAAAAAATATTATGTACAACATTGAATTTTTTTTGTTTTGTTTTTGTTTTGGGGCCACACTCGGTGGCACTCAGGGATTACTTCTGGAAAAAAAAATCGCTTCTGGCTTGGGGGACCGTATGGGACACTGGAGGATCGAACCAAGATCCGTCCTAAGTTAGTACGTGCAAGGCCAATGCCCTACTGCTTGCACCACAGCTCTGGCCACAACATTTGAACATTTTATGGCTATTTTTATTTACTCTTTCTTTCTCCTTTTATCACCATGTTAAGCAAAATAACCAAAGCATAAAGAGATGTTTTAGTAAAAGTCAGTGCTCCAACAATCATGATGTGGAGACAGTCCATTCCAAAGTGCTATCTGCTGACATGTGGTTTCCTCACAGGAGGAAGAGCAGCATAGAGAACTCAAGACCTCATTATATCTTCAAGATGTAACTTTTAATTAGATCATTGCACATATTCCCTCATCTAAAGAATATGAGATTCAAAATAAAAAATTCTGATCTTGGGGCCTATAGAATCTCATAAAGTCATGTTATTTCAATAAATTATGAAAAAATAAGTCCAGATAAAAAACATAAAGTCATGCATCAATCATCATTTTAGGTATCGAATTAAGTAAAATGTTCAAGATGACAATATTGAAAATTTGAGTTTTTTGAGATACTACTAGACACATAAAGTAATAGGAAATATCCAAGTACTTCAGCATTAAATGCTGTGGGGTGTGAAGGGTGAGAAGCATTCAAGTGGTTATGTATGTATGTATGCATTTGTTTATGTAATGTCACATATTATGTTTGGGAAAGAATTTTGGCAGTTTAGGTGGCTTCTTAGAAAGCAGGACATGTACTATCTTATAACCCAGTAGTTATAGTTTTTAGCATTAATCAAAATGAGGTTAAAACATATTTTCCACACATATATTGTAACCATACCACTCTGGTAGTTTTTAATAGCTGATGATATTTAGAAATGATAATTATCCCCAACTGGTAAGCACATATACAAATTATGGTACATCGAATAAAATATGTGGTAGAGTTTCTTTCAGAAAATAGTTGAAAGAAAATATAGGCAGTATAAACCATGATATTGGCTTCAGATATTTGAATTTATTGGCAAAGAAAAGTAATTTAAAAATTTTAAATGCTACTTTATTTACTATTATTGAGACACATAAAGTAGCATTAATGACATTTTGTATCTACAAAAATAATTCATATAAATTCTAGTTGCAGAGCCATCACTCTAGTCCTTTTACTTTCAAGATGCCTCTACCATGGCCCATTCTCAACTCTAGCTCCTCAGTTCCAAGTTCCATTGTTCCTATCTCAGGATTTGTTTTCATTTTTAACTGTCAAACATTTTTCTGTTTCTTTGTACTCTGCATATAAGCAAGGTCATCTGCTACATTTAATTTATGATGTTTCTCATAACATCTTCCAATTCCATCCACGTTATAAAAGACTACAAACATTCATCTTCTTCCATAGTTGAAAATTATTTCATTATTTACACACACAAGTTTCTTTCTCTGCTCATCTGTTGTTCAGTATTTGGCTTGTTACCAAATTTTGACTCTTGTAAATAATGTGTTGATGAATGTATTGTGTATATGTATTTTTGAAGTACCATTTTTGTGTTCTGGGTGTAGAGTAGAATGCTAGGATCAGCTGAAATTTCTGTTTGTATTATTTTGAAAAGTTTGTATCTTATTGTACTTTGTATTTTTAGGTTAGTATTTGTAAAAGTTAGCGAAAAGAAGGGGATAGATTCAGAGTAATCTTCCTTGTATGTTGGATATGAAGATATTCCTTTAATATTATAGAGTTAAAAAAATAACAAAGTCAACAAAATCTGAGAACTGGGCTATTATTTGAGCTTACAGAGTATAAGAACAAAGTAGTTGGAATCAGGTACTGAGACAATTATGAAAGAGAGTTCACTGATGAAAACTGTCAAATTGCAGAATTGTACATAACATTCTCACTAACAATATTATAATTTATAGTGTATAAAAACTATTGCACTCAAGCGTTTTATTTTTAACATAATTTTTATTTTTAAACATGTTGGGTTACATATCGTTGGCAATCATATCATCAATAACATACTCTAATTGTAGTTATTTACTTTTAAAATAGCATCATAATTTTTATTTTAACTCTACATTTTTTATTTTAACTCTACATCAACAATATATATGTTCATAACATTTATCATAACAAATCAACATGTGCACATAATACATTCTTCATAAGAGTAAGTATTTATATATCTTAAAAGTAGACTTTTAACTCAATTTAATCATCTTGCAGTACCTTTCTCTTTTACCTTATTTAAAAATCCATCTGGAATTTCTAAACTTTTAATATAACTATATTTTGGGGGTTGGGGCTATTTTATTTATTCATTTCAGTTGTGGGGATTCCCATAGAGCTGAACAGTTTAATAATCAATCAATCAATATTGCATAATGCAATTTGAATCTGTCAATATTTGCAGGATGCCACTGGTAATTCAGCTAATCTTAAGGGGCTTCCTAAAGATATATGTGACAATAATTGGAATAAATTTTTTCTTTATGATTTATTAAGTTGATTTATATTTTATGTGCCACAAATGAGAATTCATGAATGTTTGTAGAAAACTTATAAATAAGCATATATGTAAAAAATAGAACAAAATATCATTTATAGAAATATGACAAACTGCTTTTATATATATACAAGTAATAATTATAAATTAATCATAATAATATGATATAATAAACATATCAGATTGATCAATAAGACAAATTCTAATGTATAAATATATTTTATATTTCTGATTGGTTATATAATTCATATAAATTTTAATGTAAGTTCAATTCATTATCAGTGATCATTTACTGGTTGGAATCAGTGGAAGTGCTTAGTATATTTGTAATTTTATAGATTAAATTATAAAAGAAGAGTATTATAAAAGTAGTAATTTAGTAACATAATTAAAGAATTTAAAAATAGCTGATGAGTTTGAAGAAACTAATTAAAACCCAGCGATATAATTAATTAAAAATTACTAAATTATATATTAACAGTACAAAAATAACTTTTTGAAAGGTCAGTTTATTACTTGAATATTAAAGAAGATAATATAAAGTATTGATGAAATTTATGAATAAAATAATGCATATATCATTCAAATATAAAAATCTTATAATCATATTAATTTTGCTCTGTAGGTGAATTAGATAATTATTTTAATATGCAATTTAACTTCAATCAAGTTCACAGCATTGGTATCATTCAAAAGTGTTAGTGTGAGGGGCACAGCAGTAGGGAGTTTGTCTTGCATGTGGACAATACTGAATGAAGCCCTGTTTGATTTCTGGCATCCCATATGGATCCCCTAGCCTGCCAGGATTGATTTCTGAGTGCAGAGCCAGGAGTAATCACAGAAAGACACCACGTGTGGCCCCAAACCAAAATAAACAAACAAATAAATATAATTCTTTTGTTTTATTAATTTTATTCAATATATTCTTATTTATCTTTTTATTTTTTAACACATTCTTGTTTTGTTTTGTTTTTGTTTGGGATCATGCCAGTGCTCAGGGATTACTCCTCTCTCTATACCAGAAACAATCCTGGCTGGCTTAGGAGACAATATGGGATTCCGGGATTCAAACCAGGGTCTATATTGTGTTGTCCGCATGCAAGACCATTGTCTTACCGCTGTGCTATAGCTCCAACCCCTGTTTAATAAATTCTTAAAAAATAAACCTGGGGCAGGAGAGGTGGTGCAAGCGGTAAGGCATCTGCCTTGCCCACGCTAGCCTAGGATCAATCCCCAGCGTCCCATATGGTCCCCCAAGCTAGGAGCAATTTCTGAGTGCATAACCAGAAGTAACTCCTGAGCGTCACTGGATGTGGCCCATAAATCAGAACCAACACAAAAACAAACAAACAAACAAACAAAAATACTCACCATACATAAAACCCTCAATTAATAAATGACTCTGGTGGTATTTAAAGAATTTTAAACTAATTTTAAAAAATAATGAAACAATAAATTATAATTTACAATGAATGCCAGTTTTAGAAGACCAACCTTAGTACAAGAATCTGAGAAACTCAATGAGAGAGGATAGAGAAGAAATATTATGTACTTGTGCACATTATAAATTTCCATCATATATATACATATATATATATATATATATATATTAGACACCTTTACAAATTACAATCAAGGCCCAGATATATTTCAAGCATAAAACATCAAGGAGACATTACATTCATTGCAAAAGTACAAGCTGGCATTAACACAAAAACGGCGTCAAAATTATTCATATTTAGGTGACAAACCAAATTTTTCTCAAAGGAATTTTGTTATCAATTTTTCAAACTCTCAATTGGTTTGAAGAAATCCGGCTGTTAATTTTCTTATATGTCACTCTAATTTAGGAAACTTTTATAGTCACAATTATTCTATGCTTTAAAGTATTTCACACTTTATATATTTTTCATTATTAAAATCATGCAGTATATATCTACAAAAAAATAATAATCAGGGTATAATTACCTGAGGCCTGAGTGTTAGCACAGTGTTTGGGTGTTTTCTTTGCATGCTGCCAGCCCTGGACTGATGGTGGTTTGATCCCCAACATCCCATATAGTCCCCCAAGCCTGCCATGAATGGTTTTTGAGCACAGAGACAGGAGTAACCCCTGAGTGTCAGTGGATATGCCCCCCAAAAAAGATATTACTGCCAGGTCATTAACCTGTTAGCAAACCTCAAGACACTGATTAAACATACAGACAATGGTTGTACCTGATATATAGTTAAGAAAATGTTAAATGCAAATAATTATATAGATAAAATTACTAATTTAGTTAATAAATTTTTAAAAATATTTTATCAACAATATATATCATTTGACACAATTATTCCCAGTAGACATATTGTTGACAATGTATAATGAGAAAAAATTTTTTTCATTGAAGGGGAAATAAAAAGAAATATACTATATTTAGGAAAGTGTGACCTGTTTCCTTAGTATAACTATGTAAAAATAGTTAATTTGTAGATTTTAAATATGTCTTAGGTGATAACAAAGCATATTGGAAGTTATAGACAAAGAACTAAATTCTCTTTAGGTTTTAGAATATATAAATAAATGAGCTTTCATATATTACTTTGTACTCTTCCAATTGAATTAATAATGTTACAAGCCTTAACCCTTCATGCACATTCTAAAGTAAGTAGAGCAATCTATGACAGATAGGTAATATCTAGATTTTAATATGTGCTTATATTTAAATATGTTGCTTTACATATATTTATTTATATACGGCATTAACTGTAACTAAAAGTACCCACCCATAACTTTGCTAGATATTTATCTATTTTTGTTGAATCCCTATTGAATTATAGTTATTTACATTGAGTTTGGTTTACAATGTTCCAACATCAATTCCATTAACAATGTCTATTTCCCTTTATGATTTTTCTCTGGCCTCAGTATGTTTATGTGAAAAATAAGTTATTTTTAAATAACATTATGAAATATATCTAAAACTATTAAAAATGGTAGCAAAGAATGATATTCCAGGTAAAGATGATCAGAGGGTCAACGATTTTGTTTAATAAAGTAAAAGATGGGTTGAATCAATAGTTCTTTGGGTTTAATATTTGCTTAGCACATAACCAACATGTGTTTGATTCCCAGCATCATATGGTTCCCCGAACACTGCCAATAGAATTCCTGAGTGCAGATAGAGGAATCTGCACACCTGAACACTACCAGGTGTGACCAAACTCACTGAAAACAAAGCAAAACAAAACTTATTCTTGCAAAACATAGGGGAGGAATGAATATATAAGTTTATAAAGCAAATAAATGACCACTTATCTAAATGCAATAATTTCTATAGTTTTATAAATATATAAAATAGATACTATTAAAATACTGCTAAAATAAAAATAGATAGTATATGAAAGTTGTAATCAGATTTTTCAGCAAAACAATAGCAGACTGTGAGAAACAGAAATATATGTTAACAATTCTTTTTTTTACATCTATCATTTAATTCTTCTTACTTATTTCAAATTTGGGAGGTTTAATCCAGATGTGCACAAGATCTTCTTAAAACCCTTGAAACATATGACTGTTCTTTTTATTTATTTATTATTTATATATTATTTAGTTTTTTACATATTTTCACAGTAATATTTCGGTACATATTAACATTGAATCAGGGGGACTCCAATCACTAAAGTTGTCCTCCCTCCACCCCCGTTCCCATCTTGTATCCTATATCTCCCACCCTCACCCCCTGGGCTGCTAGTATAAGTGGTCCCCACTGTGTGCAGCTTATTACTTAATGATCATACAATTTTTTGGTCTTGTTACCCTCCATTATTTCCTCCTCTATTTGTGAGGCTGAACTGGATAGTTCTAGATATGTGGTTCTTAAATAGAAAAAAAAACTCACCACCTGTATAATCTACTTCACACAGACATCTTTAAGATTTAAAGGAGAAATAATAAATCATTTTCCACATGATAAAAGCTGAAGGAGTTCTTCACTTCTAACCTCCTTTAAAAGAACTACTGAAATGGGCTGTCTGAAAATGGGGGGTGAGGACTGTGCAAATACTCGAATAACGTTTCAAGAAGAACAAAAAATATGAGTGCTGTGTAATAACAGGAGAGTACTTTAATTCATACAGACTACTTGGGGGTTTATCCCTAACACCCCACATAATCCCGTGGATCTCTGAGTCAGCCCTGAGTACTACAGGATGAGATCCAGAAACCAAGAAAACAAATAAAAAGGAATAAATGGCTTTTATGTGGTGCTTATCTTTATTGTTGGATATTTTATTTGACACTTCTTCTTGTACTGTTGGGGTATTTCACCTTCTTTTTCCTCTCTCAAACTGATGATGAGAGCCTCTAGTCTAGAAGGACTCTGTCCATTTTCTGCGTATTTGATTTTTACGACGGTTTATTACAGTTCTCTTCTTCAAACAAAACCACATAACTTGAACTATCTAGTCCCACCTCCCAGTTAGAGGAGGAAATAAAGGGAGGTACCAAGACCAAACAGGTGTAAGACCACTAAGTAGTAAGCTAGGCACAGAGGGGACTACTTATTCTAGCAGCCCTGGGGCGAGGGAGGAGGATATGGGAGGTAGGAGGGGAACGGAGGTGTAGGGAGGACAATTCGGTTATGGGAATCTCCCTGACTTTATGTTAATATGACCTAAAATATTATTGTCAACAATCTGTAAGCCACTATGATCAAAATAAAAATTATATTAAAAAGGAATAAATGTTATGAAACTATTTCAGAACAAGTTACTGAACTATAATTTTAAGATAACTTTTTTAAAAATGTCATTGAATTTAACTATAAATGTGTATATTAGCACAAAAGTGGTTTCATTTCTGAACTCATGGGTTCTTTATAAATATATGAAAGATTTTTCTAAGAACTGACGTAATCAGAACTATCACCAGAGGATAAGGGGATGAACTTACAATAATGAGAGCAAGAGGGGTCTTGTATTATGGATAATTGAAAACAGACTTTCCTTAGCAAACATGATGTAGAATATATATTTATGTGAAAACCCAAGCTCAGAATAAAGACTTTAAATAAGGAAATTTCAATGGTAATATTATTTATTTTATGAAACTTATTATAAGTGTTGGTATATTGTAAAAGTATTAATAATGTGGTAAATTCATAACTAGACCTTTTTTTACAGAATAAGATATATCTAAAGACAACATGAGTGTGTTAAAAAATATTGTTCCCAGGTCAAAATTTATTATTGATTTTGGTTAGACTTTGAACATGAAGGTAAGTCTGATTTTTATTTTCTTGAATAAAACATGAACTTATTTAAGTTGTTAAGCTTTCTAGGGTAGGATGAGTTTATATAATGAACTCTTAAAATGCAACAGATTCACTTTAAGTTTATATTTTTAATAAACTTTGTGTTGATAAAGACCGAATAAAATATGTATTTAATAAATGATATTGAAAATTATACCACTTTTATTTTCACCATTTCTTATATTATTCAGACTTAGTGCTAAAAGCAAATTTTACAGATGAGCAACCCATTGGTTTTTTAAGTGAGATTGTCAATAAAGCACTTGATTTAAATAAAATCAAGCATGTCTTTTACATTAAAATAAAATATTAACTGTTTTAAATAAATAGTAGGATAATGACAAAGATAAACAACTCCAAGGGAGATAAATGAAATTGAAGAAGCCAATTATAGGATACAAAGTAATTCATTTTATTTTTTCCCTAATCTTTGAAGACACTAGATTCCTGCATGTGCTCCATGGGAAATTTGGCCATGTGTCAAGATATATCCACAACAATCCTGGGGTGCCTGTTTTCCTGTGTAATTATTCATGTGTTTCCTTTTATTCTCAGAAGTTTGCCTGTTCAAATGATAGATTATGTGGTCACCCTAGTTACATTCATTAGGGACTGGCAAAATAGAAGTGAAGTGTCATCCAAAATATAGCATAGGGATGAGGAAGAAGGGTTAGGGACATTTCTGGGAAGAGAGCAGATGGTAAGCTTTCACAACTTTCATTAGTTTGTTATTTCCCAGAGTGTTAAATACCAGTCCAGAAACATTGGAAAAAACATTATAAAATAAAATTGACTAATATGTCACAAGATATTAATCCTTAAGAAAATGTCACACTTTATATTACCATTGTATTCTCAGTAAAAATGTTTAGGAAAAAATGTTAGACAAAAAACAATGATCTCTCATGGGAGCTGTGAGTGAGTAGATTGTATGCTTTATATATAGATGATCTAGGTTCAAAACCTGGCACTCCATCTGGTCCTCCAAACCCCATCATAAGAGACCCTTGCACATATAGCCAGAAATAAGCCTTAAGTACATTTTCAATAGAGCACAAAACAAAACCAAACAAGCAAATGAGACAAAAAACAAAAAACAACAAAGAGGTAATCTCCCATTTCTCTTTCATAGGGCATATAATCAAACTCTTTCCATGCATGCCTGAAATCAGGAATACTTGAACCATATGTATTATATGTTCTCATATAGTTGAACCATATATTTTTGTTCTTATATAGTTGAACTATATGTATTAAATTTTTTCATGTAGTTTAAATATATGTATTATATATTCACATACAATTCTACAGAGTTCAATTTATAAATAAGTCACAATAATCTATAAATTAAAATATATCTTAAAATATCTTAAAATATACTAGTGGGGTCCGGGAGATAGCATGGAGGTAAGGCGTTTGCCTTTCATGCCAAAGGTCATCGGTTTGAATCCCGGTGCCCCACATGGTTCCCCGTGCCTGCCAGGAGCAATTTCTGAGCATGGAGCCAGGAGTAACCCCTGAGCACTGCCGGGTGTGACCCAAAATCCAAATAAATAAATAAATAAATAAATAAAATATACTACAGTACAATTTTGATAGTACATTTAAATAAACATGCTAATGCTATATATTATGACATATATCTTGATAATTTTTATTTGAGGGAAACACAGGGCAGTATTCAGGGTTTACTCAGGGAACCTTACAGGGTTCTGAGGATTGAACCCAGGCCAAACTAGTGCAAGATAAATTCACTACCCACTGTGCTATGACTTCAGCTCCCACAAATAATATCTTTGAATTAATTTTTACTTCAGGTAACTGAACCACAGGGGGGAAAATGACAAAAAGATAAAAACTGTAAAGAACAAAATTATTAAAACATATTTAATGCACAATTTAAATTAGGATAACTTTCTCACATTTTGTGCATAATTCACTAACGTTTACTAAAAATACAATATAATTTATTACATACATCTGGAATTTCTTTAAATTATTATGTTTATTTTACTATTAAACATTATTGATCATATAAAGATTAATGGATATTATCTGTAGATCAAAATAGTTGTGGTAAGTATGAAACTGAGTTACACCAAGCATTGTCCACAGAAATATGGACCAGTAAATCTTTGTGTTACTATCAATGTTGAATGTAATGCCTTGGTTAAAGAATAAAGTCCTTCATAGTAGTTTAACAGATATTCCCTTGTTTCTACTTATTGGCATTATTTAGTAGAGAGTAGAATCATTATTCCAATTGTAAGTTGAAAATGGGGGACATAAAAAGTGTTAACTAATGCATGCTTGCAGCAAATATTTGCATTAAACTGTATTAGACATGGTCGGCAAATTACAGATTAAAAATATTAAACCACTGGAGTCAGTACAGAGAATAGGGAACTTGCCTTGCATACTGTAAACCAGGGTTCAATATCGGGCATCCCATATAGTCGCCCAAGCACATAAAGGATAAATAACTGGGTGTTGAGCTAGAATTCCAGAGTACTTTTTGGTGTGACTCAAAATAAAAAAAAAGAAAGAAAGTAAGAAAGAAAAAGAAAAGAGAAAGAAAAAAAAGAGAAAATAAATTAAAAATATAAAATAGAGCACTTATTCAGGAATATTTTAATTCCATATGACATTTCTTTTTGTGGGGGACACAGCTGGTGATGCTCATAGGTAACTCTTGAATCTCAATTAAGGGATTACGTCTGGCAGTGCTCAGGATACCACATGTTCACAGATATTGAACTTGGGTCAGCTCTTTTATCCTTCTGGCCCCATCATGTATTCGTGGTCATAAAAATAGGGGGATATTAGTTTATAAAAAGTGACCCCAAATATTTTAAGATAATTTTTGGTTATATATCATTAAATTATTGTGTCATATATTCTTAAAGTGCTTGCATGATATGATTATTATATGGTACCAAAGTCTTTTTAGAAATATCCAAGAAATTGGGCCGGGCGGTGGCGCTGAAGGTAAGGTACCTGCCTTACCGCGCTAGCCTTGGACGGACCGCGGTTCGATCCCCCGTGCCCCATATGGTCCCCCAGGCCAGGGGCGACTTCTGAGCGCATAGCCAAGAGTAACCCCTGAGCGTCACTGGGTGTGACCCAAAAACCAAAAAAAAAAAAAAAAGAAATATCCAAGAAATAATATTAATTCATAAATAGAGAGCTATATAATTAACAAATTATAAACATGCCACCAGCTTTCCATACTCAAAAGGAATTTGCAATTATAGGGAGAAAACTATGAAAATCCAGAGGTTTTTCAGATTTTGTGCATTCATTATCACATAAATCAAACTTAATTAACCTTTTTTGAAACTTTATTTGTTCTATCATATTTCTCTCTATTATATTTGTTTACTTGAGATAAATAGTCATAAAGTTAAAAGAAATATTCACACTACCTAATACTAAGTTTACAGTTAGCCACATTAACATTTGAGTTTCCAGTTCAGAATGAGAAATTATGAAGATTATTGGGATATATAATAAATAAATTATAAAAAGCAATTGAAAGAAACATCATTCTTATGTTTAAGCTTAAAATTATTACAGCATGAAATAATTGAAGATAATTAATGTTCTATATTTAATACTGTGATGAGTTTTGAAAGAAACCTGATCACTGAGAGTTATCATTCTTTGGTCTTTTTTATATTTTATTTTATTTTATTTTAATTTCATTTAATTTTTATTTTTTTGTGTTTTGGGGCCACACCCGGTGACGCTCAGGACTTTCTCCTGGCTATGAGCTCAGAAATTGCTCCTGGCTTGGGGGACCATATAGGACGTTCTGCACCACTGTTCTTGCCCTTGTCTTTTTTTTTTTTTTAAACTTGACTATATTTTGATTTACAAAAGGGAATGAAAGGAGACTATCACTACCCTGACTGTAGCTCTGATTTCCATTGATTTCTTCAAATGGGAGATCAAACCAATGGAAGTCATACTATGGTGTTTATTGTCTACCAATACTAAAATATCCATTAAGTAATAATCTGCATTGAGAATATAGATTAACTATTGATAACTATTGATAACATCTCTAAATACTCTCTTTTCCTTTTATATTTCAATAACTATAGACTAGGACTAAGTTTAAGAACACCTCTTGGGGCCAGAGAGATAGCAGAGAGGTAAGACGTTTGCCTTACATGCAGAAGGATGGGATTCGAATCTCGCCATCCCATATGGTTCCCCGAGCCTGCCAGGAGCGATTTCTGAGCATAGAGCCAGGATAACCCCTGAGCACTACTGGGTGTGACTCAAAAACCAAAAAAAATCAAAATAAAAAAACACTTCTGCTTTTCGTAATTTGACTGACTGCAAAGTCCCTTTTGGTTATCTTACATCCACCTACAGCTTTTTGTAAATAGTTCCTTTATTAAACACTTCTCAAATTATCTTAATTTGAGAGTACCATCTGCTTCCTATTTGGATATTGTTCAATGCTTGGGAAAAATAATTATATAAGCAAATACCCAGTAAGGCTGCATTTTTACAGTTGGCCTCTTTATGTTTTTCTTAAAAAATCTGTTTAATTCATAACATGTTTTTCTCTGTTCCCCAAATTGACTTTTTTTTGTTTTTTGTTTGTTTGTTTGTTTGTTTTGGGTCACACCTGGCAGCGCTCAGGGGTTACTCCTGGCTCCATGCTCAGAAATTGCTCCTGGCAGGCTCGGGGGACCATATGGGGCACCGGGATTCGAACCGATGACCTTTTGCATGAAAGGCAAAAGCCTTACCTCCATGCTATCTCCCAGGCCCCTCCCCAAATTGACTTTTTAAAAAAAAATTTGGGAAGGGTCACACCCAGCAGCGCTCAGGGGTTACTCCTGGCTCTGCACTCAGAAATAGCTCCTGGCAGGCTCAGGGGGCCATATGGGATTCCGGGATTCGAACCACTGTCCTTCTGCGTGCAGGCAAACGCCCCACTTCCATGCTATCTCTGTTGCCCCCCAAAGTGACTTTTTGACAAGTATGATAATAAGATATGACTAAGTTTTATAATGTAGCATATCAATTATTTAGGTTTGGTGACCTGGTTCAAATAGAAGCCTTGGAATAACTAAGTGTTTTGCCAGCTTCCTGTTTAAATTGATACAAATTTGAATCTAGGAAAAATATATAACCTATTTATGGAAAAGTGTCATATTTTCTAACCAAAATCTTTGGGCAGATTTGTTTGAAAAGCCATTTTTTTGTTTAAGAACACATCTAAACTGTTATTTTTCATAAGATTTATAGCCTGTTGTTAACTGTCCAGATGTCCTTTTATGTAAATCACCTAGAATAGGTTTTCTGTATAATTTACTTTTGTCAAAAATATATCATTTGCTTCCTGTGTTTCTATTGTTTTTAATATAAGTTGAAGTAATCCAAGAAGGTGACCACATGCTTCTTACTTGGGAGAACCAGCACAAATTCCCAACAACACATGATCTGAGCACTATGAAGAGGAACTACTAAGCATAGAGTTGCAAGTAGCCTTAAATACCTCTGGGTGTGGATCCAAAACAAAACAAAAAATCCTACAATTTTGAACTAATAAATTATGTTTACTTATATTCTTTGTGTAACTATACAAAATATGCTATTTTAATTTAAGAATACAGCATTAGTTCAATTTGTAAGTGTTGTCTTTAAATTTAAACTATAATATAAAAGTTAATGAAATACTTTTATTAAAATTAAAATGCTATTTAATTAAATTAAGGTAAACTATAATGTGTTAAATGATCGCATTTAAAAGCTATAATAGATTGATTTTATTATATTTTTTATTCTTAGGTATTGTAAGGTATTATTTGAAAATACTCAATATCAAAGATATCCTTTTGAGCAATAATGCTGTCATGGAAAATAAAATAAAAACATAATGAGAAAATTAATTTCAGATAGGTCTACAAATTAACAATTCATATTAAAATATGAGTGGTACTATTAAAGTTAACTAAACAAATATCAATTTAATCCATATTAATTTTGTATCAATGTGCAAGAAAATCCAATTTTTTTCTTAATAGTCAATGTCAAGACTAGAATGATAATCAAAGGATTAAGCCATTTCTATTACATAATCAGACAGAATTTTTATCCCTGCACTGAAAATGACTCCTGAGAACTGTCAAGAGTAATCCCTGAGCACACAACTAGCGAAAACCATAATTACTGCTCAGTAGGGTATGTAAACAAAAATAAAATAAAAGATTATTTGTACGAATAAGAGGCATCTCAAAAAGATAGAGGATACACATTCTATACAAAGTATGGGCTTTAATTTCTATAATAACATGATTCTAAGGTCATTGCCAGAAGTTACTGTGAACAGTGAATCCGGAAATGT
>PVKC010000004.1:99736-117392 GCA_004027635.1 Crocidura indochinensis
CTCCTGGCTCCATGCTCAGAAATTGCTCCTGGCAGGCACGGGGGACCATATGGGGCACCGGGATTCGAACCGATGACCTTTTGCATGAAAGGCAAACGCCTTACCTCCATGCTATCTCCTGGGCACTCATAATTTTTATTGTTAAGTTATCTTTATTTAAAGACCATGATTACAAATATGATTGTAATTGTATGATTACAGTCATGTAAAAAACACCCCTTCTTCACCATTGCAAGATTCCCACCACCAATTCCCCAGATTTCCCTCCTTCCCATCCCACCCACATCTGTACTCAAAACAGGCTTTCTACTTCCCACATTCATTCACATTGTTATGATAGTTCTTAGTGTAGTTATTTCTCTAACTGCATTCATCACTCTATGTGGTGAGCTTCATGTCATGTGCTGCACCTACCAGCCCTTATCTCTCTTGTCTCTGAGATACTGCTAAAGATGCCTTTTATTTTTCTTAAAATTCATAGATGAGTGAAACTATTCTGCTTTATGTGCTGTTGTAACCAAGACTAAATCTAATTGCCACATATGGTCTTAGTTACAAGATCTGGTCCCTAAACAGAGCACAAGGAATTGGTCCATGAGCATAGGGTCATTATCCCACATGATGTATTCCCACCTGCCCCCAAAAATCCTTCAGTTCCGATGACTTTGATTGCCTGTGCCTTTTCTTTCCTTTCCTTTTATTTACTTTTTAAGGTCATAGCTGGAGATGCTCAGGGGTTATTCCTGGCTCTAAACTCAGAAAGTGTACTTTTACTAAACATGAAAAAAGAATGAAATCCACCCTGATCTTCTTGTGATGAGTCCTTACTACAACTCAGTCAACCAGACTCACTACAGATATTACTTTGGAAAGGGAAAGAGTAACAATTGTAGAACCCTGTAACATGCAGAGATTTCAAATGATCTCAAGTGCTCAGGCCAAAATTCAGATCAAACACATTTTTTTTGCATTTAAATTCTCTAAAGTTTGCCCACCCACAGGTGACTTACACATTCATTACTGGAAGTAAACACAAACATACACACACACAAACAAACAAAAAAGGATTAGTTTGAGCAGTGCTTTAGGATCCGATGGGATGCTGGAAATTAAACCCTAGTTGGCTACATGCAAGGCAAATATCCTATCTGTGTGCTATTTCTCTGGCTTCTTTACTAGGAATTTTAACCCCACTTATGTGCTTCTATATCCTTATTCTCTGTAAATAATGTTAGAAGAGATCATCATTCTTTGTGTTCTTTTGATACAGTTTCAAAGTGCATGAAGAAATGAAATGGATATGTGAGTTGGGGAGGATACAGGGCTTTGGTAGGTGATTTGATATATGATATCTTGCTTGCGTCTTTAAATTACTATTTTTTCTACATCATTGTTTGAGGAATGGGTTACCTCTGTATACTTAGTTTTTGCTATGAAAATTGTGCTCAGAGAATCCATTTCTCTCATTATCACTAGTAATATTCCTGAGAATTGAAGCACAGAAAGGAAGAGAGATGTAGATAGTTTAAAAAGTCACACTACTGTGATTCATTCATTTTTCTTTGGATGTATCCACAAAAATTACAATGTTGACAGATAAGGAGCTATGTACTTGGTATGCAACTCCAGCTATTAATTGAGCCAATATTTTATTTTGCTCTTGCTTAAGCCAAGAAAGTTATATATACTAGAAAATGTTGATTCTCTTCATTATATCGCAGTAACCAACATTATCATTTGCATATATTTGGAAACATGACTATTAGTTTTAATAAAATTCTGTAGAGAAGAACTTATAGATGGAAAAATTAATGTTTGTAAGCCAATTTTCTGCAATCTTGTTCTCAAATAGCAATAATGCTGTATTAAAGTTTCAGAGAAGACAAACATATATTATACAAGCTTGAATGTACCAAACACTTCTAAAATATGTTGACATACTTTATTGAATATTTAAAGTGTAACATATAATATGAAAACACAATTAGTAAGCATGCGTCTTAGTCTATATTTTACCAGCAGTGCCCATTTGTCATTAGCAAACAAATGAATCAACAATACTCCATGCCCTATAATTCTTCTTTGGGGCCAAAGCAATAGCACAGTGGGTAGGGCATTTATCTTGTATGTGGCCAACAACCAAGCTAAGTTTGATGCCTGGCATCCTATATGGTTCCCTGAACCTGACAGGTACGGTTTCTGAGCATAGAACCAAGTGTAGCCCTTGAATGCCTCCAGGTGTGGCCCCAAACCAATACATAAATAAATTAATTAATAAATTAATAAAAGCCTTCCTTTTATACTCCTATAGCTGAAATAAGAAAAAGGTTTGTACAATACTAATTTTTTTGGGGGGTGGGACTTGGGCCACACCTGTCTGTACTCAAGGTTTACTCCTGTCTCTCTGCTCAGTAACCATTCTTGGTGGGCTTGGGTAACCTTACAAATTCTTGGGGATTAAGCTCTGGTAGGATGCATCAAAGACAAGAGACTTACCTACTGTACAGTCTCTCTACTGACTTTTTTCATTCTTAAATTTTATTTTTACCATTTTTAAACTTTGTACTGAAGTTAAAAAGGGTAAATGTGGGGTACTGATGATTGGGGTGAGAAAGTTAAGGAGTAATAATGAGCTTTGTAGGGATGTAGAAAGGGCAGAAACTGTTGGGGCAGGAGGTTGGTTGGTCTTATTGCCTAACAAGTTAAGAACTGAGGGTAAAGAGGGTTAATTAAGGAGAAGATAACGAATCCAGATTGGGAGATGAGGGAGTAGAAGGGGCTCTGATATGGGAGAGGGGAAATATATCAGAGGGGCTATATACATTGTATATATGAATTGTTTATGGATGAGGCTTATAATCTGACTGCAAAGAGGAGCATTGTATAAGAAGTCACGTCTACATATACACTGATTTTAGAGACCTATTTGAATGTTATCCTCCAAATCTAGGCATTCCATTTTTTATAGAAACTGGAGAATTAAGAACATTTATGAGTGTTGTTAAAAAGTACATATGTCGCACGGGCACTTTTGAAAATAAATACTAGTAAGAAAAGAACTCCTGAATGGGGTTCAGTATGCATACGAGAGGAGTTTCTTTCCCCCATACTCCCACAAGGGCCCGATTTATCAGGCCTGGCCCTGAAGACCAGTCTGGATTGGGGGGAATCTCAGTCTCCTGGACTAAGTGGTCAGCCCAGGGGGCCTATGGCTAACTGTCCTGCCCAGAGTCCCCAACATACCAGCTGACAGCACACAAAACTCCTGGCATGTGAAGTCTTCTGGGTGCAGCCCCTGCCTCTGTAGTTTGTGTATGCATAGGGGAGGAGATTCTCTTCCCCACTCGCCCCCCAGGGCCTGATTTACCAGGCCTGGCCGTGAAGACCAGTCTGGCATGGAGGGATCTCAGTCTCTTGGACTAAGTGGTCAGTCCAGGGTGCCTATGGCTAGCTGTCCTGCCCAGAGCCCCCAACATACCAGTTGACAAATCCTAATCATAGACCAAAGTCATGCATTGGATTTAACTACCCCCAACTATTTCAAAAGACATAAAATGGACTCATATGTCTTTTGACTCTTTTATGTGTATTTTCTTTGACAGCTATAACTCTTTCTAAATATTATTTTACAGTGACGATTCTACCCACTTTTTATCTTGTCTTCTCTTTGTGAGCTATTCAATAAGGAATTTTGGTGAAAGAGTCCCTCAGTTTAATACTTATGATTGAACCATGTCATGGGATTGTTGGACTTGTTCTTACGGCCCCATAAGATCTGATAATGCCACGTGGCATTGTTCCTTGTTTGTATAGGTACATTAAAATGGGAAAATACTATACATACAAATAAGTTCTTATCTAATAGAGATTGGAACACACAAATTTTGTAGTGCAATGGGACCTTACATCCTGAACATTGATATAATGATCTGAACAGGCCTCAGAAGAATGGGCATCCTCCATTCACCCCTGAAACAGGGAAGCTATCTACAAAACATCCAAGATTTTTTTTATAACAACACCTGGAATCAATCCTCTACCAGGGAAGACCCTACCACTGCTCTGAAATTGACCTGCTCAAAAGAGACTTCCCTTAACACTATGCCAGGAAACTTCAGGGGTGAGTCTCCTTGTATTTAGGCCAAAGCTTTTCCTTTCCAGTCCCTCATATTTTGGTGGGTCTATGCAAACAATAATTGCCACTCTAACACCATTTTTACTGTGCTCCTTTGACTCTAATCTAAGAAAAACAGCCCACTTAAACGTTTGAGGTTAACTTAAACTAATATGCATGTGCATGGAAATTTTAAAAACGTACTTTGTCTTCAATGTTTAAGGAGTTATATAAGTTTTATGACTTTAGATTGCTTTGTGTGCTGCTAAGAAATATTATGTACCACAATCTGGGGACTTGAGGGAAAGTAATTGTTACAGGGTTCTGTTTTATTTTTCTTAATGTTCTTTGGCTGAAAGTTCAAAGTTAAGATATCAGCAATGTGACTACTGAGAATTCTGTTTATGAATGATTGTCCTTCCACTGTAACTTTACCTTGTCCTCTATCTTTGTATCTTTGTTCTCATTATTAAAAAAAAAAACTTTGCATTATTTTGATTCAATTATTAAGGTACTGGGATTTAAAATATAATTTTAAATTATATTTTAAAATATATGTATATGAAGTACTTATGCAATTAAGTGCTAGAGCTGTTTATCAAGTAGCTCTTATTCTGTCAATACTGTAGTTTCCATTTATTTTTTTTACTCAATATATTTTTGTTTTTCTACTTTAAATATAGAGTGCTATATTCTCATTGTTTCATTGAAAGTCAATTGTTACATTGAAATTAGCACAATTTATTTATTATACTATTGATAAGCATATTGAATAAATATGCACATGTATACCTGAGATATACACGTTTGATATAATGTATGACTTTTTAATGCACTATTGGATTTGGTTAGCTAATATTTTGTTGACGATTTTTACATAAATCATTGAGATTGGTCTGATTTTTTCTTTTTCTTAATTTAAAACCATAGTTACAAGGTTGCTCATAATACAGATTTTTTCATATATAAAGTTGCTCATGGTTGATACAATGTAAAATATACAATGCACAAGACTGGCTGATATATTCTTTGTACTATATCAGCTTTGGGTATCAGTGATATATTATTTTTGTAAAATATAAACAGGTAAACAAATCTTGCAGATTCTTGTTTCTTTGATGTCTTGGAAGAGTTTAAGGATCAATGGCAATAAGTCTTTAAGAGTTTGCTAAAACTAGTCAATAAATCAATCTGGAACAGGGCTTTTCTTCTTGAGTAGATTCTTTTATTTTTATTATTATTTTATTTTTTAATAATATTTATTGTGACCAAAGTAAATCACAAATCTTTCACAGTAATATTTTAGGTACATAGTGACATTAAATCAGGGGATTTCCAACAGGAGTTTTGTCCTCCCTCCATCCCTGTTCCCAGCATGTATCCCATATCCCACTCTTGTGCTGCTTGGGTCCCCTCTGTCTAGCTTGTTGTAGATTGGATATTAATTCTGTTGTCATTGGCTTTAGATTGGTGTGTAAGTTTGATAATTTTTTATTTCTTGAATAGATTCTTAATAAATGTGTCAATTTCCTTGTTGGTGATTGACCTATTTTTAGGCTTTCTACTTCCAACTCATTCAGTTTTGGGAAGACACATGCATTTAGGAAAATATTCATTTACTTGAGATTCTCTAGCTGAACAGTATATAGTTTTCATAGTAAATTCTCATGATACATTGAATTTCTTGTGTTTTAATTGTAATTTCTCCTTTTTTTCCTGATCCAATATATATGAGTGAGCATATTTTCTTTATTTTTTCATGAGTCTTACCAATTATCTATTTGTTATCTTTCACGCAAGCAGTTTCTTATTTAATTCATTTTTTGTATCGCTTTCTTAATTTTTATATCATTGGCTTCTGTTCATTTTTCAATACTTTCTTCTACTAAGGTTTCAGTTAATTTATTCCTCATTCTCCAGAAAGTAAAGGTTTGCATTTAAGTTGTTGATTTTACATTTTTCTTCTTTCCTTATGGGAGACCTGGATAAATATGGTTGCTCTGCCTTTTTTGTTTGTTTTCCATTGGATTGTTTAATTATTCTCCATCTTGCTATGAGTCTGTGCCTATTCTCTATTTTAAGTGTGACTCCTAAATGTAGTAAAGGAATGGGTCTTGTTTCTTGGTCCATCCTGGAACTCTGTGCCTTTTAATGAGAAATTTAGTCCAGTGATAGTCAGGAATACTATTAAAACAAAAAGTTGTTTGTTCATTTTTCTGTGTAGAATCGTTGCTTCTACAGTTGGATATATTTTTTTATGTAAGTTGCCTTAAGTAGGTAATTCAGAGTTGGTTTGATTATTGCAAAAATATCCCCAGCTTTTATTTGTTTGAGAATGCTTTTATCCATACCTCACATTTAAATGAGTGCTGTGCAGGTAAGTGGCCTCTAAGATGAAAGCTTCTTTCATTTAGTAATTTAAGAATGTTGCTACACTCTTTTCTTGCATATACTATTATATATGAATATCTTCTGTGACAACTTGATGTTTAATGGTTTTCTTTTACCTTACTGTTTTTGAGAAGTCTCTTTTTTATTTTAATTACTACATGTTTTGGTGTTGTTCTGTTTGAATTAATTTTGTTTGGTACCTTTTGGACTCTTAAATTTGCACAGCTGCCTCCCTTCAGAGTGGGTAGGAAATTTTCTGCTACTATCTCTTCCACTCCTTGTTCTTAATTCTTCTCCTTTTCTTCAACTGTTATTCCTATAAATCAGACATTTTTTCATCTTATGTTTGTTATTATGTTTTCTTCCATCATTTTTCTCTCATTTCTTTTTTGACTTCCATATCAATTCTGCTTACATTTTTATTTCAATTTATCTATACAATTCTCTTCCTTTTATGATTCTGATACAATCACTTGCTAGCATGTTCTTTTGTTTCTTCCATTTAATTAGCATGGGATTTCTCATTTTCTGAAAGAGTTTAATTGTTTAAAATTGTCATCTATAGATTGCCAAATTTAGCTGGCAAGTCTTTTGCCAGTACAGTGGGTACTGAACATCATCTACTGGGTTTAAGAATTTTGATGGGCCTGCAAACTTGTCGAGATTTCAGTTACCATTTTTGACTGCAATTTTTGTGTGTGTTAGTGGTAAAGTTTTAGATTTCTAGTTACATGGAAACTGGAATCTTGAGTTTTTTTATACCAAATAGATACTGATAATATTTCTGCTTCTCTGCTTATTTTATTTAACATGTAGTGTTATAGGGGGCGGGGCAGTGGCGCTGGACATAAGGTGCCTGCCTTGCCTGCACTAACCTAGGACGAACCTCGGTTCGATCCACCGGTTCCCTATATGGTCCCCCGTGCCTGCCAGGAGTGACTTCTGAGTGAATAGCCAGGAGTAACCCCTGAGCGTCACCGGGTGTGGCCCAAAAACCAAAAAAAAACAAAAAACAAAATCACATGTAGTGTTATAGTAGTATACCATAACATGTAGTAGTTATAGTATAGTAGTATAAAAGATTGGCAGCTAGTTATTGCGTTGAGTTAACTAAGTTTAAGGCTTTATTTTTATTATTTTTCAGAAATAGGAGATTCACATCCCTCCAACCAACCCCTTCAAATAGATATCCATACAAATTTTTTCGCAGATGCACTAGCATTCTTGTAATTTTGCATGCAGGTGTTTGAGAGACATTATATCTGGCCATTTTTTTACACAGGGTAAGGAGAGAATGGTTCAGAAATAGGTCTAAGTTCCTCAGATTGCCATGTGTGCCTACAGCAAGTTTGTATTCTTTCTAAATTTCAGTTTTGTTTAAGTTCCAGGTTTAGTGGTAATCAGAATAATTAAGAAAGAAAAATATGGCCAGATTTGTGGAACAAGTGGTAGGGCATTTGTCGTGCTTGTGCTAATCTAGGAAAGACCAAAGTTCGACCCCCAATGCCCCATATTGCCCCAAGCCAGGGGTGATTTTTGAGCACATAGCTAGGAGTAACCCCTGAGCATCACAAAAAAGAAATAAAAATAAGTTGAAGTATTTGGAAATGAGTAAGTAACGCTATCATTTCTTGCAAATGATATGACATTAACAGAAAAAGTCTCACAAAGCTACTCATAATAATAAATCAAACTTTAAAAGGTAGGCTATAACTGTCTATATAAAAGACCTTGCCGGATTATGAGATGACTCAGTAGCCTGGCTTGAATTTGTAAGCAGAAAGCACTCTCTCATAGACCACAGTTCCATGCCTGAGTATTATGAATAAAATGTACAATTCCTAACAAGTAAATAAGTGGATAAAAATCATAGTAACTAAGACTAGATACTTAACTCCTAGTGAGCATGTTTATGAATAGCACCATTAAAAGTTAAAACACGGGGTACGGGAGATAGCATGGAGGTAAGGCATTTGCCTTTCATGCAAAAGGTCATCGGTTCGAATCCTGGTGCCCCATATGGTCCCCCGTGCCTGCCAGGAGCAATTTCTAAGCATGGAGTCAGGAGTAACCCCTGAGCACTGCTGGGTGTGACCCCAAAAAAAAAAAAGTTAATACACATAGTAAATACATATGTAATCTCTCTATATATATCTGTATATATTTATCTTTTTGATCTCCAGTATGCATCACAAACAAGTATATATGTGCTATGCCAGTCATTGAAAAACAATGTTAATACATGGAGTGGCAAGAGAATATTTTTGTTTTTTTTTTTGTTTTGTTTTTTTTTGGCCACACCAGTTTGATGCTCAGGGGTCACTCCTGGCTAAGGGCTCAGAAATTGCCCCTGGCTTGGGGGGACTATATGGGATTCTGGGGGACCGAACTGCGGTCCTTCCTTGACTAGCGCTTGATAGGCAGACACCTTACCTCTAGCACCACCTCACTGGCCCCTCCAAGAGAATATTTTAAAAAAATCTCTTGCATTGCAATAAGCAACAATGAAGTAGAAAATAAATAAAAAATAAAATTAATGATGATTTATCACATAATCAAATAATGATGAAAAAGTTTAACAAAATTAACAAAGGTCTCAATAACTTTTATATAAATAGTAAAAATGATATAGGGATATAATAGTTTTCATTTTAAATCAATTAGATGACATAACATCATAAATAAACATTTCATATAAAGCAGTGTATTGTTTTAATGTGATGTATATTAATTTTTTTGTTTTGGTTTTTGGGTCACATCTGGCAGCGCTCAGGGGTTACTCCTCAAAAACCTCAAAAACTGCTCCTGGCAGGCTCTGGGGACTACGGGATGTGTGGATATGAACCAATGACCTTCTGCATGAAAGGCAAATGCTTTTACCTCCATGCTATCTCTCTGGCCCCTTAAAATTTTAATGATATATTTTTAATAAAATAGAACAACTTCCACTATTTAAATAAAACCTCAAACAACTACTAATCACAAAAACAATCATTCAACAAACAAAAATCAGAGGTATCATGCCACAACTTAGAGTTATTTCACAAAACAACAGCAAAAGTATTAGATTAAATATATACCAAAAGTTCAATGAACTACAATTGAACTAAATCATTAGACTTAAATCACAAATGCATATTACCTTTATGATACAAAAACTAAACTAAACTAAAATAAAATGAGAGAAGTGAAGTATATTTAATAAATGATCTTGAAGAAATTAGATGCTACATATCAAACAGTGCTGAATAAGTATTTCATATCAGGAAAAAAGTTGTGTGACAATTTATGAAAAAACATCTGGAACTAAGGTATATTAATGAAAAATTATTCAAAATAATCAGTATTACAGGAAATATAATTGTATTTGCACAGAGAAGGAACTCTCACAAACGTAGTCCCACACACCCCTTAAAATTCTTACCTAAGGAAGAAAAATATTCACAAAGAATACTTGTGATAGGGACTATCAGATTAATCTTGTTAATCTTCATTTATTTTTTAGGGTTATATGATACAGATATAAACTCCTCTTCTTTGTTGTTTATCTTGCGATTTTTTTCTTTAATGTTTCCAGAATTTTATGTTCAAATATTTGGTTTTCATAGTATTCTAAGAATAATTTATATAATATAAAAATTTAAAATTTATTTGCTGTTTTCAAGTATTGCTTTTGCAATTAAGAGGAATATTAACATTTACATTTTCAAAATTCTTCATTTATATATTTTAATTTGTTACAGGTATAAAATCAACCTTCCAAATGTTACACCCTATTAGTTATGAACACAGTAATGCATGAGAAACTTCTTTGTTCTTAAGAATCAGGGAACAGTTCACCAAAATATTATAATGAACATATTTGAATACAACAGAACCTTTAACATCTATATTATAGGTAATTATAATAGAATTATATTCTAAGATTTACTCAGAGAAAATCTCCTATTTTTACTGTATATTTAATGAGGGTTTATTTTTTACAGATAGACTTAGTATATTCTCTGAATGCTTTCTTTTCTTTTTTAAAAGAATCCCTGAAGGCAACCCTCATTTATTACCTTTTGCATGGTTTCGCACATCACATAACATCTATTTCCATTGTCAGCCTTCAACCTAATTCTGTTTTTGATATTCACAAAATCACCTTGTGCTGTTCTCCCTTAATACTAAAATGATTGAAATGTTGGCAGTTCATTTATAATGATTTCAAACTTTGAAAAAAAAAAAGATTCAAAAAAGATGCTAGAAACTTTACACAGTGAACTCTCCAATCCTATTCCGTTTCTAAATATGCTAATATTATAAATATTTTATACAAGGTCAAGTACAAGAAACTATGCCTCTTTCCTGGTAAAATAAATTAAAGTCATCCCAAAGACATCAAAACATGCCAAAATAACCAAAAGGCTAAATAAACAATTATTAATCAACTTTAATTTATTTTTAACCAAAAAAAATAGGCTGTTTGTCCCTATATATTTTTTATCTTCCCAAAATCTAGTTAATATTTATGTGTAAAGCAGTCATTGGGAAAATGCACTGGTAATAAATTGAGAGAACTCAATAAATATGTGTCAATATTCAACTTCATATGAAAATACTAAAAGTAAATTTTATTATTTATGTTCTCAAAGAATTCGCAAAATTGATAAGAGACAAATATATCGAACATTCATTGTGATTATGTAATCGAAATCAAATAAACATTGATTTTGATAGAAGGCCTTATTGAAAAGATTGTTATATCAAACTTAACCTTGTAAAACATACTTTCTTTAAAATTTCATGAAGTTAATCCTATTTTATAGGTGGCCCTCATTTTAGAGTTCTGTACTCCAATAAATTTTATAATAATTTGCAAACGGAAATGTAACTCTTGAATGACAAAGAATGAATTTTCAACCAAACTTGTAAAATGTCACTGATCACAACACACCAATATATGAAGTCAAGAAATATTTATTTCAGAAAATTTCATATATGCTCTTTGTAATAAAATTTTATTACTATTGTTAGGTCCCAAATCCTATCCCGATGCGGAGAAATGAAGAGACTACCACTCAGGCAAATGGTGGATTCGTTTAATCTGGTACCAGGGTCTATGGCATACTCACAACCGAGCAGAGAACAAAAAGACCACGTGCTGGGGTGGGTTCCCCTTTTTATAAGATGGGAAGTGGGCGTGGGAGGAAGAGGAACCTTGTCTTCCTTAAGGGCGGGGTTTACTAGGGTGACACGAATCGGTGGAGAGGAAGGACAACGTGGGGCGGGACTTCCGCTACAGTAACACATGTGATTGGTGGGGCATGTCTTTCGCTACAGTAACACAAGTGATTGGTGAGGTATATCTAGGGGCGGTACTTCCGCTACAGTGACACAAGTGATTGGTGAGGTATATCCAAGGGCGGTACTTGAGGTAGATCCAGGGGGGGTACTTCTGCTACTAGTAAGGATCTTAAGAAAAACGTGGCCCTTTCAAAATGGTTCCTAACTGGAACCTTTTCTTTATCCCTTTACACTATACTATTAATAGTATTAATAGTTTTAAATAATATTTCTTCCAAAAAATTGCCTTTTGGGGCTGGAGAGATAGCATGGAGGTAAGGCATTTGCCTTGCATAAAAAAGGACAGTGTTTCGAATCCTGGCATCCCATATTGTCCCCTGAGCCTGCCAGGAGTAACCCCTGAGCCCTGTTAAGTGTGACCCAAAAAACAAAAAAAATTTCTTTATAGTTTTTTTCAAAAAATAGCTTAAAATATATATTTATTTTTATATATTTATTTTTGTTTGTTTTGTTTTGGGGCAAAGTTCCACTGCTATGCTATTGCTCCCGTGCTGCAGGCGTCTTGGGTCTCAGCATCTTTTAGTAGGGATGGAAATTCTTCACAAAAGAAAGCAGGTGCAGGAAACGGATGAATATGAAATATGAAATAATAAGACCACATAAAATACATTGTATGAGGACCCACGTCTGCAACACACCTGAGGCAAATTTACTTTTTAGCTGATGACATTTAAGGACAACTCTGGTATGCAAAGTATTTCCTGGAAAACAAAGGGCAGGCAATCTAAGGAGAAGGAAAACAGGGATATAGACCCTAGAATATACATATCAAAACACTAGTAGATACAGGTGAAAAGGATCTCAAGTCAAAAGGTAAGGAAGTGACATAAGGGGGTGTTCTAGTTTAGAAAGGATGCTCTTATAACAAAGAAGGAGAAACTGGTCTTTCTACAATTTTGCACCCTTCATGAATAGTAAAATGCAAGAAAGATAGGAGCTGTTGTTTATCACCAAGAAGCATCTTTGAGTTGCAAATATACTTAGCCAGCGGGGGAACTTTGGTGGCCTTTGGTACTGAAATTTCTCTGACTGCACATCTGACTGAAGCTGAATTTTTGGTCTGTAGTTTTGCAAGGGAGACAAAGCCAAGTAAGAAAAGACATATAATGTCACTGCTATGTCATATATTTAACAGAAATATAGCCATTGATCCATGTAAGGTCTATGATTGATTCCACCAACGGGTCTGCTGGTCAAAATATTTTTGGGGGGAATTTCAGCTCACTACACCAGGAAAGCCAATAGATATGTATGGTGGGCTAGCTTCCCTTATAATAGAGACATCCATGCTCCAGCCCCATTATCTTAAAATATTTTTAAAATATTTAAAAATTATTTTAAGTGGTAATCAATAATACCACCTACTTGAATTGTGAAAAAAATATTCTGAAGGTGAAATTTTCTTCAACTTTCATTCAAATACTTTCTAGTCACACAAAATACATGCTATTTAGTTACCTATCATAATATATTTTAAGAGATTCACTACTTCTCAAGTTTAACTTGAGAATTTTAAATTACTGAACAAATGCATTTAGGTATAATTACAAAGCACACTAAGGTTGATAGTTAAAGCCATTCTTAGCAAGAGGATAAGGTGAAATTGCATTTATTAGGTTCTGCAAAGATGTTCTGAAGACAGAGACCCAATATCTCAGCACAAATATAATCGCAACTGTTCATTTGGAGATATTCATTAAACAGTTGCCATCAATTACACCACAAAGATTCATGTGTCCATGAGAATAGTCAATTAATATAACATTGGCTTAATTGCTACTATTCTGATATTTTTGTTTGTTTGGGGCGGTCACCCATGTTCAAAGTGCAAGATCAAACAATGTACGACTTGGGCAAGACTTCCTCACAATATCTGACTGTTTCTCTGAAAAGAATCAAATGCCCCTATACTATAGTGAAAGGAACAAGAAGTTTTTGCTTTTCATAAATGCTATAGTTTAAGTTTGAACTTTCCGTAAGCTTACAAGGCATCCTGTTTCATGACCTTCAGAGCCACAGGCTAGCATTGGCCAAAAAAGATAAGAATCTGGCTCTACTCAAGGAGAGCAGGATATACCCAATTTGCTCATGCTTTCTATTATCTTTGCTTGCAAAACTTTCAGTAAGGTGGAGTAAGGCGCCATTCCCACCTCCAGCCTTTAAGGTAAAGAAATGCAATCATAAGTTTAATATTTTTCTGTAGGATAAAAATGTAACTCCTAGTGGTGTGGTTTTTTTTTTTTTTTTTTTTTTTTTTTTTTTTTTTTTTTGGTTTTTGGGCCACACCCAGTGATGCTCAGTGGTTACTCCTGGCTATGTGCTCAGAAGTCGCTGCTGGCAAGCACAGGGGACCATATGGGGAACCGGGGGATCGAACCGAGATCCGTCCTAGGTTAGCACAGGCAAGGCAGGCACCTTACCTCCAGCGCCACAGCCCAGCCCCCTCCTAGTGGTGTTTTTTTGTTTTGTTTTGTTTTTTGTTTGTTTTTTTTTTTTTTTGGGTTTTGGGTCACACCCGGTAGTGTTCAGGGGTTACTCCTGGTTCCATGCTCAGAAATTGCTCCTGGCAGGCACGGGGGACCATGTGGGGCACCGGGATTCGAACCAATGACCTTTTGCATGAAAGGCAAACGCCTTACCTCCATGCTATCTCCCGGGCCCCTAGTGGTGTTTTAATGATTGTCTCTTTGTGTAACTTTTACTGGTAATCTGTTAGGCTTTAACAATTGTTTCTTTGAGTAACTTGTAGTGTTGGTCTGTTAGGCTTTAAGGATTATTTCTTTGTTTGCTAAATATCTCTTTCTTTAACTGAGTTGTGCTGTATTCTTAAGTAATATGTAACAAACGGAATACTACTTCCATGACATATGCTGCCCCTTTGGAAAAGTGCTCTATAAAAACACTGCTTAAGTAATGGTTCAGGGTCTTTGCTCTGGGGTTCTTCCCTGGGCACTGACCCTGGTGTCACCCTGGCACCAGAAAATAAATCACCCTTTCCAAATTTGGCTTCTGACTTTCCTTGAAACGCTCGAGCCACCACTGAAGAGATGGGGACTGATCCCCTGGACCCCAACAATAGGAAGCTCTTCCCAATGGATGAGAGACAGGCTAGTTTCTTCCTAAGCCACTAGTCAGGCAAGAAAATAAGAAAGAAACTAAGATTGGAGCATTAGTGCTTTCATTAAGGCACTTGTTTTGCATGCATCCAGCTAGGTTTCACCCACTTTTGGCACCATATTTAGTCCCCTTATTACCACCAGGAGTGATCCCTGAGCACAGAGTTAGCATTAAGAACGATTATGTGGCCCAAAGAGAAAATAAGGGGAGAGGGCAAGACAGTATTTAATAGGGCCAGATAGCACAGCAGTAGGGCGTTTTGCCTTGCCAGCAGCTGAACCATATGATCCCGAGTCAGGAGCTATTTCTAAACACTGAACCAGGAGTAACCCCTGAGCATCACTGGGAGTGGCCCCCAAACCAAAAAACAAAATATTAACAGTAGATGACACACTACTTTTCATTTATAATTTAATCAGATATGGATACTATTTAGGATTTTGAATAATCTGAGTAAAGCTGATCTCATCACTTAATTAAAAGTGTTAGTGTTGGCATGAACTTTTCATATGTATTTTTTGAAAATAAATATGTTAAGCATTTTGAGATATTGTCAAAGCAGATGCACCATTTTTCGTTCCAACAATGCACACAAATTCAAGTTGCTCTCTATTGTAAAATCTTTAATTATCTTACTTTCCCCATTTCAAAAACATTTGTTTCCAGCCTCTTATTTCCCCATAATTTTCAATGTGTGCTTTTCTACGGTGCAGAATGTTTTATATAGGGACCCGAATTTGATGAGGAATTTGTACAAGTGGGAGACCTAGAGGTTAGCATGTTCTGCTGAGCACAGAGCGTGAAATAAATTTTTAGGATAGAATCAGGAATAACCATGAATACTGCTGGGAATGTGTCAAAAGAGCAAACAAAAATTATAAAATGGGGCCGGAGAGATAGCATGGAGGTAAGGCGTTTGCTTTTTATGCAGAAGGACAGTGGTGCAAATCCCAGCATCCCATATGGTCCCTCGTGCCTGCCAGTTGCAATTTCTGGGCGTGGAGCCAGGAGTAACCCCTGAGCACTGCTGGATGTGACCCAAAAACAAACAAACAAACAAAACAAACAAACAAAAATTTATAAAATAAAAATAAATGTGGAGTCATAATTATTTAAATAAGATTGTGCAGATGCAGGTGAGTGAATGCATTGTTTCTGGTTATCTCAACCAGAAGTTACCAGAGCCCCCAATTCTGTATAGACTGTATTTACCCAGAAATCACTTAAATTCATTTAGTTTTGAAATATGCTGGTTGTGACACTATATTCAGAGATTTTGACTGATGGTGGAGTATCTTCTGAGATACTTGAACTAGAAGAGTCTATATGCAAGCCAAGCTCCTAAACCTCTGAACACTTCAACTTACCAAGTATTACCTATTTATTATTGATAAGAAATTGTGCAACTAATTGTGCAACTACAAACTATCTTATTCCCTAATTAGAACATTTTTACTTACTAATTTTTATTTGTTTAGATTGGAGCTAGCCTGGTTCATGCTAGGGCTTACTCCTGGCTCTGTGCTCAGAATAACTGCTGGTGGGGCTTGAAAGAATATGTATTCTACAAGAAGAGAACCCAGGTTGAAAAACAATGGTTACATCTGCAGTAGCATTACTCAAGCACCTAATCAGACAAATTTAAACAAAATTGATGTTGCTAGATCCTGGCAAATTAAGAAGTAGTTTGTGTGGATTGGACCATAAATAGTCATATTTACAAATGTACATATTTGCTCTCCTTTATGCTGCATGGAATTAGTATTAGTGGTGCTTGAGGATCAAAGGAAATGCCAGGCATTAAAACTGTGGTAGGTCAGATGCAAGGCAAATTCCGCACTGCCTATTTTCTCCAACAAACTCGGAAGCTCTATTTTTTTTCAAAGTTGCTTTCATAATTGAAATCATCTTTATAAGATAACATTCTTTTATAACAACAAATTTTATAGCTTGATGAATTTAGATAAAATAATATAAATTACAACGAAATTTTACCTGCTGTGGCAAACAACTCAATATTCAATGCTTTAAACAACAAAATGTGTTTTAAGGGCCATAGTGGAGGCGCAAATAGTAAGGCATCTGCCTTGCCCGCACTAGCTTAGGACAGACCACAGTTTGATCCCATGGCATCCCATAT
Organism: Crocidura indochinensis; assembly: GCA_004027635.1. Lineage (NCBI taxonomy): Eukaryota > Metazoa > Chordata > Mammalia > Eulipotyphla > Soricidae > Crocidura > Crocidura indochinensis. The sequence continues at coordinate 116,848 of PVKC010000004.1, forward strand.
GGTCCCGCAAGTCAGGAGCGATTTATGAGCACATAGCCAGGAGTAACCCCCAAGATATGACCCCCAAAATTCAAAAAACAAACAAAAACAAAAAATAAAATGTGTTTTATATTAGGACAGTTACAGCTCCATATTACATTTTTCTCTGCCATATTATGATCACATTTTTCTCTTCCTCATCAACAAAACCTTCCATCTGAATAGAACAAAAACATAATATATAATTGTACTCCTGGTGACAGCACTAAAGGTTTATATCTAAAAATGACACATCTCATAATTGCTAATAAATTTGGCAGACATGCTAAATATCCTATAAGGCAACAAATGGAAACTTAGTTGAAAAATTTCAGTCCACCACAAATATATTTAAAAGAGATTGATTTTACTCAATTAAAATATTTTTAATTTGCAACAATTTAAGAGAAAAAGTGGGTGAACAAAGTCTACTACATTTTCATTACTCTGCTAACTTGGGACAAAAACTGTCATATGTTCAATATATACATATAAATTTTCAAGTACAAATATTTAACAATATAGTA
>PVKC010000004.1:117492-173312 GCA_004027635.1 Crocidura indochinensis
AAGCCCCCAAGCCTTCCACAGACATCTCTTTTATACATTAGAGTCAGGTACCACCCTAGGGTAGGGGCAGAAAGCCAGGTCCCACCCTAGAGTAGGGTCCAATCACTGATCAGGGTAGGATCAGGGTGGGTCCAGAAATGTTTATACATAGAAATTCCAAATCATGATAAGATTAGAAATGTTTACATATGCAACAGTAATAAATGTGTTTCTTCTAAAAGCTCCAGATTTTGGATGAGGAATCAATGGTTTATTAATTTATGTACCACAGACAGACTGAAAGAAATAGTAATTACTTTTTGAAGGGTGAACTATGTTTGTTTTCTTAGTTTGCAATTGCCTATCATAATAAAATCAGATGAAAGTGTCAGTTTCTACTTCTTAAATTTATTATGTTATTTGGAGAGTTTGGAACATGTCTGTCAGGTACCAGGGACTCTCTTTTTTTGTTTGTTTATTTATTTGTTTTTCTGGTTTATGGGCCACATCTGGCAGTGTTCAGGTGTTACTCCTGACTCTGCTTTCAGAAATCACTCTTGGCAGGCTCTCGGGGTACCATATGTGATGCTGGGATCAAATTCAATGGCCTCAATGGCCTCCTACAGCTATGCTACCTCTCTGACCCAAGGGACTATATCTTTGTTTGGCTTCTACTCAGTTCTAAGTTTGATGATGGATCTTTGCATCCAAATTATGCGTAACCTTCTGAACTATCTCTTAAGCCCCTCACATTTTACTTATAAAATTTTCCTTGCAAATATAAGAAAGATGAGTGCCTATAAATATACAGTATATAAATGTATATACACTAGCTAGACATGTGAGAAACCATTAGAAGCTCAAAGCACAAGATATACAAATCCAAACTTAATATTTTCCAATTATATTTATTCTGATCATATTACGTAAAAGCATTTCATTCCTGTCTGGTTGAGTAATCTAGTTGTGCAATAATTTTCTGGGAGCCATGTTAATGCCCAGTCTTAGTAATAGGTTAGACTAATGACTCAGTGTTTATAAAATAATTTCATCCCAAACATAATGAGCATTGCAATCAATGATATTTCTATTTTACCTCTCCTATAAATACCTTCAACATGGGCAATCCGCTCTTTCATTTTAACTGCTTGCTACATAAGAAACTACTTTATATCTAGTTCATAGAATCTGGGTTATCTAAATTGTGCTGTTTTGTACATAGTATTTTCAAAGACTTGGTATGGTTCAGATATTTTTGAATGTTGATTTAATATATCTTCAGATTAAGAATGGCTATTTTAACCTTTTTGGGGGGGCACACCCTGTGATGCTCAGGAGTTATTCCTGGCTTGCACTGAGAAATAGCTCCTGATTTGGGGGACCATATGGGGTGCAGGGATCAAACCCAGGTCTGTCCTGGGTTAGCCGTGTTCAATGCAAATGCCCTATTGCTGTGCTATTGCTCTGCCCCCTATTTTAACCATTTTAATATATTTTGTGTTTTGAAAAATTATAAGTTGTATCTTTAGTTGCTCTTGTATATATATATATACACATATATATATATACCATACATATATTCATACACACAATAGCTTATGTAAACACATATATATCTTTCTGGAAAGAAATGACATAAACCAAAATCTTGTGCACCTTGGGAAATATCCTGTTGTAAACACATGCGTGAGTATATTATTTAATTTGGTTTATTTGATCTTCACAATCATACTTTGCAGTAGATACTGGAATAGGTCTCATTTTACAGATGGAACATTATCCCTCAAGGAAAACAAGCAATTTACCCACTGTTATATATTGACATTTGATCCCAGGACATCTGACTTCATTCATATTCTGTGTACTTAAGTTCTAAGAAAACTCTATGTACAGGCTTATGATAGCTATTCCAAATAGTAGGGAGTAGATTTTGTTTTTCTCTGTTCTCTCCAAAGTGCTAAACTATATTTTGTTGTTCAATAAATAATTTTATTATTAATCTCTTTTATTGAAATGATTATTGTTACTCAAAGACATTATTTTCAGACTTATTTGAGACCAGCATTATAGCTCTAACTATAGGTGCGGATTTTTTTCCCTCCACAATTATAATACATTTAATTTTGTTGTTTTTATATATTGTGCTATATGGCATTTTATACAATATAATAAACAATTGTCAATAATATATTAATATTTATATGTTTACATATTACTATATTTTGATATATCAATTAAGCATATGTACATAGTTTATATTATATATTGTCCTTACTTTCTTGCACTTTTAGTTATTATGGGATTGCTATTACTTAGCATTAAACACAGAGATTGTTTCTATTTATATGATTTTATATTATGTATTATTGGGTATTTTATTGAAGTTGCTAATCAGAGCAAATCTCTCACCTTGCCCATCAGTCCTTGGGACCACTGCAGGATGTTGTCTTGAGGTTGAGTCATCCCAAAAGCCTGAATGTGTACACGCTTTGTTCTTTGTCTGCAAACACTCCCAAGAATGATCTTTATTCTTCCTTTGCAAACACTCACAAGAATGATCTTGGCTTCTCCTGCTCTCTGATCCCACCATACCAGGAGCATGATCCTTGGTGTCTTTCTGGAAAGCCTGTGGTTTTTTTGGGCCTCTGACTCATTTGTAGGATTGCTTCACTCTGCCTTCCCTGCTCTCAGTCCTGCTCTAAGGTGGAAATCTTAAGTATGTTTATATGAGAATAATTTTGTTTGTATTCAACAAGTAATTTAGGCTAACCTTAATTGTGTTTAATTTTATTTTAGCAAACTAACACATGACTATAGAGATTGCTGGTTCTTCCATATTGAAACTTGAACTTTACATGAATTTGAAAACAAATATGTCTTTATTTTGTCCCTGGATAGTGACATAAGTCGTTATTAAAATACAAAAAGACTAAATCCAGGATATTGAAGATTTTTATGTTATTTAATCATGCATCGCTTCTATGAAGTATATCATGAATCTTAATTACTTATGTAGGTAATAATAATAGTGAGTAGCCCTAATAACAATTTGATAGATAACAATTACTAGTAGCAAACAAGATGAGACATAACTTTACCAATATGGAGAAGGCAAAATATTTTGTCTTAACAAAGAAGTTTCATCAATAATGAAAATCTTTATATCTAAAAGTGTTAAATGTTTAAGTACTTAACATGTTTAATTTATTACTTTCAAAAATTATATAAAGTAGAATTATAATCAATGCTTGTTAATTTTGGTAAGAATTCATATTAATATACAATTTAGTTAATATTATATTGCTCAATTTTATTTATACTAAGTATTACAACAAAGTTATAGACCTATTTCTACTATATTGATATTTATAAATAAGACAGTGAACATAAAAATCAGAAAGAATTACAACTATCCCATTGCTTGACAGGAATGATATTGAATACTCTAATTTATATAAAAAAGTTTAATGTGATTTTTTTCTTTGTCCTTCTCTTGTTGATAAAGGTCTTAAAGTAGATTTTTACGTTGGTGCTTATTTTTGAATAGAATTTAGTCAACTATCTCTAATTCAGTCTTTTCACTACAAAAAGTATTAAAGTTTTTGTGTGAAGGGTTATCAGTGCTAATTCAAAAATGCATTTAAGGTTCTATGTTCTTGGAACAAAAAGTCAAAATCCCTTGACAATAACATCTTTTTAGCCTATATATTCTCAAAAATATATTTATGGGTGCTAAGTGGAACATCCTAATTTCAAATGTATTAGTCAAATGCAGGTGTCTTAACTAATTTTCTGACTAGCTTAAGGCTAAAGCAAGTTTTCCTGCCAAAGATAAATTTAGACTTATTTTTGATGTGGAAATATTTCACTTTTGCTTTTTATATAATTTTGACTGCTCCCTAGGAGACTTACTGAACACGTTTTATTTTACTTTAATTTTTTATCCCTTTCTTCTTTGATCTAATGCCATTAGAGTTTCATTTACATTTCAGACACTGGTTAAATACATGTCCTTTGAGTTATAAAGAGTTGTCAAATGACAGAATTGAACATGAATATAAATTCCACAATCTATTGAAGGATTGAGGAACTTTGTTTCATCTTCTAATAAGTATTTACCAGGAGTGTTGAATGTGCATAAACATTGCATATGCATGTGCAAACATATATGTATACATATAGCACAAGCATATACATTTACATGTCTTATTGTAATAACATCTTCAACTTTTGTTTTGCTCTTATTATGTTTCCGAAAATCTAAAACTGATTATTTTTAGTCTTGATATTATACTTAGATATACATATTTCAATGAAATTGTCTTTTATAAAATGAAATTCATTATACATTTTATCCAATATCATATTAAAATATATTTCTAGAGCTTATTTACTTTTCCATTTATTTAATGTTTTACATAAACAATTATGTTATATCAATAAACTAATTTCTTTTATTACAAACTAAACTTTGTAATACAGTATTTAGAGCTATAAAGTTAATAGCTATCACTTTTAAAGAAACCGGTATAAAAATAAATGTTCTAAATTATATAAGTTAAAAATGTAGTTTGAAGTGCCAGGAGAGATAGCACAGCGGCATTTGCCTTGCAAACAGCTGATCCAGGACCAAAGGTGGTTGGTTCGAATCTCGGTGCCCCATATGGTCCCCAGCGCCTGCCAGGAGCTATTTCTGAGCAGACAGTCAGAAGTAACCCCTGAGTACCGCTGTATGTGGCCCAAAAACCAAAGAAAAAAAAATGTAGTTTAAATTGATTGAAATGGCATTGGATTTTATTTGACAGTGTCTCAGGATTAAATATAAAAGTGTTTAGGTAGATTATAATATTTGAAATGTAAAATTTGTGTTTTAAATAGGGGTTACAAATATTATTTCTTAAATATACATTTTATTAAAATTCAACGTTAATTTTAAATTAATGCATAGCTTGATACTAGTTTAGTTTAGAAAGTGTAAACTAGATATATTTTTTATTTACCATCAATTTATTAATTAGGGCATATAAACTTATTGTTTATAAGTTTATAGGGAAGGGAGGATGCTTGCCTGGCATTCAGCTAACACAGAAATTGCTGTAGTCCATGCATCCCAAGTATTCCCCTGAGTTTTACTAGGAACGATTCCTACTAAAATTACATAATGTTCTAGAGTAATCATATAAAAAGAAGACCTGAAAACAGGACTAATTTTAAATGAAATGTCAGAATTTTAAAATTAGTCATTAAATTGCCTAAAAGCATTTCGTAGTATTAAAAATAAACATGGTTACTAACTCCCACTTGATAAACCAGGTTCATTGAATAGCTGCTGTTTCATCATGTTTTCTTTAATAAGGCATCAAACTACTTTACTACTCAAGCCAATGATTCACACATACTCCCAAAGACTTCATTGGTGCTATTGAAAAAACAATACATGACTCCATCTATGAATACCTTATAATATGTATTTAAAGATCAGAGCCCGTAAAAGTATTCCACAGTACACAATTATTTATATTAGGAGGTTATACTTTCTTTACCCTTACTATAGAAGAATATTTTTTTAATTTATTTTAGTGTCTGGATTCTCTGATTAGAATACAACGAAACTGATGTATTGTGGTTGAACTTTGACAACGGAAGAGTGGTGATGCAGTCCCTTTTTCCTCTTCCTGCCCTATCCTAGTAGTTCAATTGTTCAAATATTCTATTATTCATTTGCTATCTTTGAAATAAAAAAATAAACCTGAGAAACCGAGAAATATTTCCTTCTACTTTGGTTCTCTTTATTCTATTCCTTCCCCACTTTCTTTTTATTACTTCCCTAATATTGTGTTTCATATACTAAATAGTTTCAATTAGGTTGCTCTATAGCCTTTGGCCAAAAGTCTGCAGTAAACAAAAATCATGGATAAACTTGTCATTAAAGACAATGAACTATTGATCAATCTAATTCTTGACTCCAGTACCTTTTGAAACTAGCAAAGTTCTTGGTCTGTTCATATAAAATTCCCAAAATCTCGATTTTTTTGATTAGAGAAACACTTAAAAACTTCAGGATCTACATTTTATATATTATGATGAATATCTAAATTTATTCATAGAATATGAGTTTTCAATATGTATATCTTGTTCAATGATTTTTCTGTACTTAATTATTTTCAGACATGTAAAGCAATAGAAACTTTAATAAGAAGGTAAATGCTAATATATGTATATGTTATTGTACAAAGTTTATATGGAAGGTATTTCTGTTATACAAATAAATAATTAGGAAAAAAGTAAATTTTAAAGATAAAATCTGTATGTGTGTTTTTCACACTTGATAGATGACAAAGATGACATTTTTTGTAGTTATATCATTTCACTGTCTGATATCATTGCTTATATTCTATATTAATTATGTAAACAGAATATTTAAAAATAAAATTTTAATTGTAATATTTGCTGTCATTATAAGATATAAACTTTTTTCCATTTTTAATATATAATAGGCAAAATTGTTAGCAAAATTTACTTTACAGTGAACAAAAGTAGACAAAATTATTAGAATTTTTTGCATTTAATATAAAATTTCTTAAACCAATATTAGGGTATTGCATAAAACTTTAAGATCTTATTAAGATCATTTTGAATTTTGTGATTTTTGTATATATGTGATATCTATATAAGTATACCACAAAAAGACTTGGTACATATTAATTGATCATAAACAAAAAATGTTTTATAATATTTTAAATTAATATGATTTAAGTAAATTGTGCTAATATACTTTATGAATTTTAAATTAGTCATTAAGATGATTATTCCAAACATAATAACCTTATTAAATAATTCTATGCTTTATTATTATATTTTATATTATTGTATTTTATTCATAATATTGAATCATTTTAATTTATATTTGAATATAAGCTTTGAATATAAGAAATTAAGCTGATTATTCCAAATATTATAAGCTTATTAAATAATTCTATATATCAATATTATTAATATTATTGACTTTTATTTATAATAATATTGAATTTTTTGAATTTATATTTTGATAAATATTTAATAAGGTTATTTATATACTTTTAGCTTCTTGGCATTGTTTACTCATTTTTTTTCTTGAAGCTCTGTAATTACCTAAGAATCATAATGTTTTTAATTTTTATTTTTATTGATTGATTTATGAATTTATTAGTTTCAAACCACCACAAGTTTGAGGCCTTTATCAGAGCTCACTACTGTTTCTGTGCTCTGTGATCACTGCTAGTGGGAGATTGGAACATATGAAATAAAGAGAATCCAATCAGGTTTATTTATATTCAAGGCAATATATAACCCATGTATATTGTGTAATTTCCTTAAATTTTTAGATGTTTTAAAAATAATTCCTAAATATTAAATAATATTAAAAAAATAATGCATTTGATTTTAGCAATGTGTTGCTTTGATTTAGAAAGATAAATCTAATTATTCAAAATTATTTTTATATTATCAAAGCCCACACATTATACCATTAATTGTCCTATACTTAACTTCTATATATAACTATAACTTCCATATTAACTATCTACAAGAAAATATTTTAAATGAACTTGTAAATTTATCTCATGTAAAATAACACCTTATGTTATTTCTTTTTTAAATTTAGAAGGAAATAAATTAAATAGGTAATCTCAAATTGAATACTTCTTAAACATTAATAAAACATATGAATGGTCAAATATATGTGTACTTGTGACTGGATGCATAGTTTAAGAATTAAAGCTTTTGCCATACTTGTGATAAACCATGATTAGATTTTTAGCACTACGTATCAAAGAAATCGAGGAGTGAACCCAGAGGAAATAGCCAGTAATTAGTATTGAGTGCAGAACAGGGAGTAATCCTTGAGCACAGCCTGATGTGGTCTAAAAACAAAGAAAAAATACAGATAAAATTAAAAATATATATACATGCATACATAAATCCTATCAATTATATTGAAGAGATGTAATCTGTGTTATGTTGTAAACGTTGTAGTATTAAGTAAAGCTGATCTTTTTTGTCTCAAAAAATGAATGATTGTTTTTCAGACTATAAGTGGACTGCAAATCATTTGACAATTCTTTCCTACTGATCTTTTCTATAGATTCAGGCTGACAAAGCAATTGTTATCTTGACATTGACTATCACTACACAGGACAATATAATGCTGGAGGGAACTTCATTTATAGATTCATTAGCTAAGCAAACAGTTTAATTACCCACTCCAAACATAAGAAAGTACATTTAAACTATGTGACTAATAGGAAGATAGGTGAAAATCATGCTGTTTAGTAATGATTACTACTGTAAGAAGATTTAATTCCTTTTAATACTAGGGGTTGAGCAGTAAAATGGTAGGTAGGTAGGTACTTGTTTTGCATGAAGCTAATCTTGGTTTGATTCCAAGCATTTCTGAGTCTACTATGAGTAAGTCCTAAGCAAAGTTGAATGTGGCCCCCAAATTATAAAAAAAACAAATAAAAGTTTTAATCTGTATATAAATTATTTGCTATTTCTAAAATTGAATAAATATATATTATTAAATGGATAAATTCATCAATAAATAAAAATGTCCCATTGATCATCTTTTGAAATAAATTACCATTAAAAATTGCACAAATGGATTGGAATTAATAGACCTGTAAGCTATAAAAGTTATTTTTTCAGAACAAAGCAAATTAAAACAAGAAAGTCAGCAGCAACAACAACAAAGATAGAATATTGCTCTAAAGACCAGAATAAAATTTGATTTAAAAGAGTGAAAAAAAGAGGCATCCAACTGGTAAGCCAATTATATTTCTAGTCCCATACAACTGGCTGCTCATGAAACATTAAAATCAAATCACTTCAGGCAAGTACTTTGTAATGGATTAACTTGTCCATGATGTAATCAAGCTTTAAAAAAATATTACAAATGCCAAACAAGACTTTCAAACAGTAACATTAAGACCCTTTGCCAGCTGAATCCATTACTTTAGAAAGAAATCCTTCAGGCAATGTTAGGTCACTGATTATAGCAATTTATTTCTCATTAGCTTATAACTACCTGACCTCTTCATCTGTTTCTGCTCTATGAAATTGCACTATGGAACTTATCTGTATACATTTAAAAGGAGTTATTTTATTGCTTCCAAAAATTACTTACAGTGTACTCAAGAATGATAATCAGTGTGTTATTGTTGAAAATCGACAATAAATCAATATTTTATACAATAAATAAAAATAGCAGTTTGATTCCCCCAGTATCCCGTATGGTCCCCAAGCCTGAAATTATTTCTGAGTGCATAGCCAAGTATGACCCCTGAACATCACTGGGTGTGGCTCCAAAAAAACAAAAAATAGATCTAATATTATGCAAATGAAAAATGTATTAATAAAGTATTGGAAAATTAGTATCTCATTCAGTAAGATATTAAGAATATAAAGAAAAAGTAAATATGTAGAAAATCTCCAATATTAAAAATGAAATTAAAATTTTCTGAAATACCTGAGCTAATAGGGTTTATTCTGATTTCACATTACATTTTACAGCAATGATATGCAAATTTAAATATATAAGTATAGATTCATACATTATCATGACTAAGAAATATATACAGGCATGTATACATAATTTTACATAATACATACATACAATGCTAATATCATTATTAAGGTTCTATGCTCACCTTCTACATTTTTATGTATTTGGAGACATAAAATAAAACAAATTTATATTTTTATAATTCTATATGCCTTAATTATGAAATGTATTGCTTTAGGATATCAAACTGTAAGAATAGCTCTCTGCCTTTATTGATCTTGTGAATGATGCTACTTATTGTAATTTTCTTATTTTACAGATGCATTATTGTTTCCACACTTGGATCAGGTATTTTTTACCAACTTGTTCAATCTTTATAGCTTCTATCTCAATCATTATATTCTCTAATTCTTCATTCAGATTTATTATATAATTTTACTTCTTTGCACAATTTTGGGAATTTCTAATAAAATCCAAAAGACTGAGGACTGTGAAACCCATAACAAAGAGGCCCTGATTTTTATTTATAAATTCCTGAAAATTATTCCAGTATTTTAACTTATATTGTGTATATTATATTGGCAAATGTATGTGGACAGTAAGAAAATGTTTCCTGAAAATAAATCTTGCCAGTCACATCAGGCCTCCCCTTTTTTATCTTCTTTTTCGTTCTTTTTTTATTTTAAATTTATATTTATGGCTTCTTGACAAAGGCTCCTGCCATTTTCTTCGTTTCTTTATTTTTTTTTAACAGAACCTGCCTCATATTTATATGTCTTCCTACAAATTGAGAATAAAAAGTGGATGATAAGAGGGACAAAACGGTCTCATGAGCACTGAGTGGAAATAAAAAAATGATCAAATATAAATACTCTACCCAAAGTCAACTACAATAGAATTAAGAGACCCAAAATACAACAAGCTATACACATAAGAGACCTGTTACGGTAGCAGTCCAGCGGTCTAAGGGTGGAAGAAATGGATGGGATTCATGTTGGGAATGGTGGCGGTGGGAAGTCAACATTACTGGTGGGAACTGCCCTAATTCACTGTCACTATGAACCTTAAATATAACTGTGAAAGACATTTAAAAAAAATTCGGTGCCCAAGTGGTAGCACAAGAGGTAAGGCATCTGCCTTGCTCGCACTAGCCTAGGATGGACTGCAGTTTGAACCTCTGGCGTCCCATATGATTTCCCAAGCCAGGAGCTATTTCTGAGAATATAGCAGGAGTAATCTCTGAGCTTCACCGGGTGTGGCCAAACAAACAAACAAACAAATTTACCCCAAACTGTCAAATGGCCTTTTCTATATCAAGCAGTAAGGCACTATAACTTATAGTTAGAAAGGTATAAACTTGAATTTCACATACAGAAAAAAAAGAACTCCTACTACCAGAATAAGACTCTACAAAACATCATGTCTAATTTGATGAATCAAGCAAAGTTAAAGTTTTATAGCTTAGTTCATTTCTACAATATTGTGCTGTTTTCAAGTTTGCCAAGAGTAAAAATTCAAAAAAGAATTAATAACTATCAAAAGTTCCAAGGCTTTACAGGAAATTATCTATTAGCTCTCAACATTGGTATCTTATGTCTAATAATAAGGTTTCAGAATAATATCTAAAAACTGTGTCTAATAATAGTTTTGATTTATAATAGCTACATATGTCAAATACAGTGAGTCGATCCCTTTTTCTCTATTTTATGCTGCTTCTCTAGCTAAAATGTCATTTCTCACACCTAGATTACTATAATAACAGCTTATCTGAATTCTTTTATACCCTGATTTTTGTACTATAAACCATCCTCCACATCAAATCAATCCGTATAATTACTATTCTTATATCTATTATTATAATAATGAAGTTAGTTTCAGTTTGAAAGAGAATAGGTCAGAGATACTCTTAGGTATATTTTATCTTGATATTTTAATATACTATAAATATGATATTGGAAAATAACTGTGAAATATAAAATATAAGTAATGAAGAAGCCCATTGACAAATCATTTTAGGAAAACTGAATATCCATAAACAAAAATGACAGGATCAGATACAAATGTTAATTCAAAGTGGAATAAAGACCTTGAAATTAGATGAAACTTAATTAAATACATTGAAAAAATCAGGCAGAGATCCAGTAAATGAACTTAAAGATTTTTTTAAAAAATTGACTCTATAGACATGAAACCCCCCCAAAAAATAAACAAAGTAGAATACAGCAAATTTAAAAGGTTTTCAATGGCAAATGAAGCTATACCTAAAATGAAAATAAAATGGGAGAAAATATTTGCACTCAATGAACCAATAAAAGGGCTAAAATAAATGATATTTTAATTACTCTAAAAACTCAACAGCAAGACAATAATCTAATATACACATCAAATTGGGAGAAGTAATAAAAATAGATAACTTTTATGAAAACTACACACAAATGAATAGATGGCACATGAAAAATCTTTATTGACATTATTTGGAATGTAAATCAAATTAAAAAATAAATCATTCCTCCTCATCAAAAATAGCATGTAGCAAAAACAATTAGAAAAATCAGTAATTAAATGGTATGATTAAAGGATAAACTTTTATTTACAATTACTAGAAATATTAATTAGTCAGTCTCTGCATAAAATAGTTGGAGACTTCTCGAAAATGCAAAAAATATTGAGTTGGAGCAATAGCATAGCAGGTAGGGTGTTTGCTTTGTATGTGAACTACAGGTTTGATCTCTGGAATCTCATATAGTACTATGAACCCACCAAGTGTAACACCTCAACGCAGAGCCAGGAGGTGACCTCGTGCACAGCTTTTGTATCCCCCTATAACAAACTAAAAACAGCAAACCAACAACAACAACAACAACAACAACAACAAAAACTTCATATGACCTATTGATTTCACTTTCTAGAATCTACCATAAAGTGCAAAGTCATTAGTTTGGGAAGACATAATTTTACCTATTCTCACTGTAACATAGCAATGTCCATTATTTGAAAACAATTCAAACATGTAATGACAGATGAATGAGTAAGAAGTACTTGTTATAACTTATAAAACTCAACAACAACAAATTTCAATACCTTTTTTATAAGTAGTGTGAGGAGATGAGTATACACTTTCCAAAGAAGAAATCTGAATGGTCAACAGGCCTATGAAAAAATACTATTCATCACTTACGAGTGGGAAGTGCAAATCAAAATGATATTGAGGTAACATTTCATGCTAGAAAAGTGGCACATATATAAATAATGAGTTTTATGGCGTTGTGACTTAAAAAGAACCCTTATCCACTGTTGCCACCAATATTATCTGGTTCAGCATCTATGGAATCAATATAGAGATTTCTGCAAAAGCTAGGAATAGAGACCTCTTCTTAATGCCATGCATTAAGTGATCTATGAAAGTGTAGCCAGGAATAGCCCCTGAGCGTCACTGGGTGTGGCCCAAAAACAAAAAACCAAAAAAAAAAAAAAATGAAATGGATAAAGACCTGAAACCTTGTGGTACATAGAAAATGTAGATAGAACAATTAATGACACTGAAGCTGAGGCACCTTCCAGAATAAGATACCTTTAGACAAGTATGTAGAAGCAAAAATAAACAATTGGGACTATATTATACTAAGAAGCTTCTGTACCTCAAAATATATGATAACCAGGGAACAAACAACCTAATGAATGGGAAAATTATTCACCCATTATTCACCTATTTGATAAGGGCTTAATATCTAAGAACAAAAAGTACTAGTAGAATTTAACAAGCAAAAAAAAAAAAAAAAAAGAACACAATCCAAAAAATGGAAAGAAAAGATAATCACAAACTTCCTTAAAGATGAAATACAGATTGCCAAAAAGCTCATGAAAAAATACTTCATATCAGTAATCAGGAAGAGGCAAATCAAAACAACAAAGTGAAAAATATCACACCATAGAGAAGGTACACATCAAAAAAGAGCAAGAACAACCAGTTCTAACACAAAGTTGGGTAGAAAGAAACTCTCATTCACTGCTGTGGGAATGTAGATTAGTCCAGACCTTTGAAAATATGATATGAACATTCTTTTTTTGTTTTGTTTTGTTTTGTTTTGTTTTTAGGCCACACCCGGTGATGCTCAGGGGTTACTCCTGGCTATTCGCTCAGAAGTCGCTCCTGGCAGGCACGGGGGACCATATGGGGAACCTGGGGATCGAACCGCGGTCCGTCCTAGGTTAGCGCAGGCACCTTATCTCCAGCTCCACCGCCCGACCCCGATATGAACATTCTTAAATAATGGAAAAGGCACGTGCACATCTATGTTCATTACAACACTATTCACAATTCCAGAATCTGGAAACAACTGAGGTACCTGAGAACAGATGGGTGGATCAAGATAGGTGGTACATCTACATAATGAATACTATGCAGCTGTTAGGAAATATGAAGTCAGTTTTGGGGGCCAGGCCACACCTGGTGGCACTCAGAGGTTACTCCTGGTGCAGGTTATTCCTGGGCTCAGAAATCGCTCCTGACAGGCTCTGGGCATCAGAGTTCGAACCCGGATCCATCCCAAGTCATTATCCTACTGCTGTGCTATGGCTCTGGTCCCATAAAAACCCATAAAATTTGCCTAAACATGGATAGCTATTGATATTAATATGCTTTTCAAAATGAGTAAGAGGGCGAAGGATAGACATAGAATGAACACACTTGTTTGTGAGAATAAAAATGAAAGTATGGTAATAGTCCGAGAAAATAAGTTAGGAGGATTAGTCCATGTTAAGAAGCTTTCTTTTAAGGAAATGAGTCTAGTTATGGCAGAAAAGGGACTACTGTGACAATGGTATCTGAACATGATCCTCTGGACAGAAATTTGGTTCTGAGAGGAGGCAACGTGATATGCATGATATCAATTAAATAATAATACTTAAAGCCACAGTTCTTAAAAAATAAAAATAAAGAGAGAGAGAGAGAGGAGAGAGAGACGGGGAGTAAAAGAGAGGAAAGGGAGAGAGAAAAACTGCTATACTTGCAGAAGGGAGAGGGAGGGAAACTTGAAATATTAATCATTGGTGGGATGAAATGTGCTCTGGTGAATGATCAGTGTTGGAACACTATTGAGTGAAACTTTGTCATAAACAACTTTCTGTATCCTTTGATGAATACATAAAAACTAATTAAATAAAATTGTTTAATTACAAAGAGAATTTTCCAAAAATAGGAAGAAACCTTCTTTACAACTCAGGCATAAATGCTATTTCTTCTATCCCCCAAACACAAAAACATTAATTCTTAAAGATATGTGCACATCTTTCCCTTTGTAAGCTAAGAATAGTCAAGTTATGGAAACAACACAAAAGCCCAACTACAAATGAATGAAACAAGAAGTTGTGGTATTTTTTTTCAGTTCCAAGGAAAAAATATCATGCAATTATAGCAACATGAATAAAACTGAAGATAAGTAAAGTCTGTCAGAGATACACAGTAAGTTACCAACAAAGTAACAATACAATGTGAGAATCTATTCATAAAATGAATTGGAGGGGTCTAGTGAAAAAGGCATTGGGTTTGTGGAGAAGTGATGTGTGCACACTGGCTATGAGTTGTTGCTCTAAGTATATTTATATGAAAACACCATAACAGTGCTGTAAAACACAAACCGAGTATTTTTTGAAAGTTACTCTCTCTAATATGGTGATATATATGTGCAGCGATAAGATATGTTGAAATTGTGCACTTTACTGGAACCTATTTTACTGGGAAACAAAACAAGGGGGTATATGTTATTAATACTTTATCTTGAATTACCAAGCTAACATCACCTAACGGTGGCAAGAGTAAAGAATATTGGGGAGAATAAAGATGAAGATGGGAAGTAACTAAGAACATTGATGTTTTGGATAATATTGTGGTGTATACACAAAACCCATAAATATCAACACTATTACAAATATTTGAACTGAATTCTAATGATTAAAAACAAAATGTTGGGGCTGGCGAGTTGGCGCTAGAGATAAGGTGTCTGCCTTGCAAGTGCTAGCCAAGAATGGACTGTAGTTCGATTCCCCGGCATCCCATATGGTCCCCCAAGCCAGGGGAAATTTCTGAGAGCTTAGCCAGGAGTAACCCCTGAGCATCAAATGGGTATGGCCCGAAAAACCAAAAATAAAAACAAAATGTAAGTGCTACTAACATTTGGAAATATTTTTCCATAGGGAGTAATATAAAATTGAGAAAAAACGCAATACTGTTATTTATACTCAGTTATTCTAGACCAATTTATACTATATAGTTCAATGAAATAGTGTGTTGCGTGCCAGTCTCTGTGGTGTAAGGTGGTACCTCATAGTTGTTTTAATTAGCATCTCCCTGATGATTAGTGATGTGGAGCATTTTTTCATGTGCCTTTTGACCATTTGTACTTCTTTTTTTGTCAAATTGTCTGTCCATTTCTTCTCCCCATTTTTCAATGGAATTAGATTTTTTTTCTTGTAAAGTTCTGTCAGTGCCTTGTATATTTTGGAGATTAGCCCCTTATCTGATGGGTATTGGGCGAATAGTTTCTCCCACTCAGTGGGTGGCTCTTGTATCCTGGGCACTATTTCGTTGAGGTATAGAAGCTTCTCATCTTAATATATTCCCACCTGTTAATCTCTGCTTATTTGGAGAGTGCAGTTTCCTCCATGAAGATGTCTTTAGTCTCAATGTCATGGAGTTTTTTTTTTTATCTATGTGTTGTTCTATATACCTTTGGTATCAGTTCTGATAGCAAGGAGAGTCCTCTTATTCACTGTTGGTGGGAATGCCGTCTAGTACAACCTTTATGGAAAGCGATAGGAAGATTCCTCCAAAAACTGGAAATTGAGCTCCCATGTGATCCAGCTATACCATTCTTAGGGATGTACCCAAAAAACACAAAAATACAATTCAAAAAACCCTTCCTTACCCCTATATTTGTTGCAGCACTATTTACCATATTTGGACTCTGGAAACACCAAGATGCCCTTCAACAGACGAATGGCTAGAGAAACTGTGGTACATACACAATGGAATATGATACAGCCATCAGGAGAGATGAACTCATGAAATTTTCCTATACATGGATGTACATGGAACCTATTATGCTATGCTGCGTGAAATAAGTCAAGGGAGAGAGATAGACTCAGTATAGTCTCACTAGTCTACGGATTTTAAGAAAAAATAAAAAGACATTTTTGCAATAATCCTCAGAGACAAGAGAGATGAGGGCTGGAAGCTTTAGCTCATGACTTGAAGCTCACCACAAAGAGTGATAAATGCAGTTAGAGAAATAAATACATTGAGAATTATCCCTACAATATGAATGAATGATAGAAGTAGAAAGCCTGTCTCAAGTACAGGTGTGGGTAGGGTGGGGAGGAGGAAGATTTGGGACATTGGTGATGGGAATATTGCACTGGTGAAGGGGATGTTCTTTGCATGACTGAAACACAACCATAATCATGTTTGAAATCAAGGTGTTTAAATAAAGATATTAATTAAAATATACAAATCAGGCATTTTCTTTCAAATTCATTTTATTCAAAAGATAGTCTTTGTACATTTTCTACCAGTATGGTCAAAATTGCTCTTATTGTTAATATTAAAATGAAATACTTCAAAACATAAAATTTAAGGAATATGTTTCTGATCTACAATTGCAACAATTACATATACTACATTGAATTCTCTAAGGTCTAGTATGTGGAATTAATGCTGACAATGTTCTTCTATGTACTGTGCTTACAGTGTGTTTATTGTTGTCATCTGTATTCTTCAAGAGGTTCTCTTGGGATTGCCTTTTACTCATGAAATTTTGTTGACACATTATATGCCAGCTTCTAAAATATTTATGGAGTGGAACAGAAGGGTGTTTCCTTCTTAAAATTTTATATACCCAAGTTTTCTCTTCTGTATGTGGCATCTGGGATTAGTTTAGGATCTCAAACTTGGATTTTTGCCAGAAAACATTTGCAGTGAAAATAAGGATAAGAAAGAGAATATCAAAATTTTACACATATACCATATGTTGAAGTTTTAAAAATTAGAAAAAATTTTATTAGAGAAATTAAGTCATATAAGTAAAACTGTAATTATATTGAAATAAGTACATTGTGATATGTTATAGATATAATTTTAACACATTTAACCTGGCACTGTTGGTACATGTATGCAATTGAATTGCTTATTTTGGTTTTTTATTATCTGTGTTCAACAATAAACACAATAGTTTTCCTAACTACATTTAATTATTGACCTTAGGATTTTTGTGAAAATAATAAGTCTTCTAAGTTAATACATTTTGACAAAATTTGATACGTGACAAATATTTGACAAAAACACATTGCTTTTTTTAGTTTTCCATTTAATCTGTACCGTTCTAAGAAATCTTCAACACTGTATATATCATAGGCTTTATATAAGATAACTTTGCCCAACTGTGGATAATTAGATATTTTAATGCACTTTCAGAATAGTTCAGGTTAAGCAAATGCCTTCAATATATTCGGTGTATTAAAAGGCATAGAAATAGTCTAGTGTCTTACATTACCTGTTCTGCAAATATATATGATTTGATAATCAGTGTTACTATATTCACCACTCACTACCCTGGAAGCTCTGCTTTCCGATATTCCTAAAATACAAACTATATCTGGCCACAAGCCAACAGCTCCAAAACTAACAGATAGGTGTTTGGTTTTCACAATAAGTAAAATATTTTATAATACCAATAGGCAAGCCTATGACTGCCAGCTTTTGCAACAAAATTGACAAAAGGATAAAATAAATAAAATGCATTTTTGGCATTTGCTTTCGTCAATTTATGATCAAAGGATTGAGATTTAGCTCCATTGTGAAATAAGGAATACCTGTAGTTATTTAAAGTTAATTCCATAAATTTGAGTCAAGAAATTAGGAAAAACGTGATTCAATCAAATCTTAATAGCTCAATCTGCACAGAAATTCAAAATTAAATAAAATTATGAATGGTTTTGGACACCTGTACCTTTGTTCATTTTTAAGCTAAATTAGTAGGACTAAGTCCAAAGCTTTCTGTGTCGCATTATACTGTATGAAGTCATTGTCAAGAAACTTGATGCCTCATCATGTACTTTCGATCTAAATTACAAAATTAACATCAGTTAAGATCTGTTATCAGAAATTGTTTATTAACTAATAAGAGTAGTTTAATGAGGTAACTGTGTCCAGTAGCAAGCTGCATTGGATCAAAAAATTTATCTAGAGTCAAAATTCTTTGGGAAAGAGTTAAAATAAATGTTTATTGATCAATAAGTAACAGTCTTCTGTAAGTCTAACATTTATTTGAATTCAGTCTCTTGGACTATATATATTAAAATTATTATGGTTTATATTGTTCACTTCCATTTTAGATTAAAATCTTTTTATAATACATTTTGTCATAGCTAGGTGTGCAGTACTTAAATACTGTTCCCAGATCTTCCTAAATATAAGTGACAATAGAACATCTACAGAAAGAAAGCATCTCTGACAGTAATAGCAATAATGAGAGTATTAAGTCCTATGAATTCCTGGAAAATAAATCTTTAAAATATGATAAATCTGTTGTATGAGTTAATTTTTAATTAATTACTTTATTGGATAAATGAACTACTTAAAACTATCAGTAATATTTTCAACTATAAAGAACCAACAGAGGAGAAAATAAATTCTGTATTAGCTCTGTAGAGCCTTTTAAAACTTATCTAAAAATAAATGGCTCTGAAGTAAAAAAATAACATTTTATATCTCTGCCTATCAATCAATTTTTTACAATAATATTTGAGATACAAAATAATGAAAAGTAGAATATAATTTATTTTACATAGACTGTGATTTACTGAACTTTAAATTCCTGAGTATTCTAAATACTGGCAGACACAACACAATCTTGAGTATACTTCAAATATTCTATAATATAGAAAGAAGGAAATAAGCATTTGACTAAAGAGTCAGATAATATTTCTACTTCTATTTTGTGAAGTGATTTTTATTAAGGCACAGTGATTTACAGTTATTTATAGTTGGTTTCCAGATATAAAAGGTTCCAACAACAGAGTCAACTTCCCTCCATCACTGTCCATTTCTTCTACTCCTCAGCTTACCTCTATGACAGGCAAGTTTTCAAATTGAGTCATTGTAGTTAGAATTTGTTACCTTCAGTTTGGTTTGTTCTGCAGTTCAAATAAATAGATATATTACACCCTTTTTATTAAAAAAATAGATTTTTTGAAAACTAATCACATGTATTATAATATTCAGAACACAATTAGGAAAGTTGAAACATACTGAAATTAAATGAAATATGGAAGACCACTATTTTGGGAGGTCACACCTCATGGCACTTGTGGGCTACTCCTGGCTCTGTGCTCAGAAACTGCTCCTTGCAGGCTCGGGTACCATGTGGGATGTCAGAGATCAAACCTGAATTCATCCTGAGTCTGCTGAACCCTACTGCTGTACCCTCTCCAACCCCATAGAACAACACACCAGCCTGATTCTAAGTCAAGCAATTTGCTTCTATGTCTCTCTCTCTCTCTCTGCCTCTCTCTGCTTCTTTCTCTCTTTCCTTTTTGACAGTGGTTTGCAGTATTGTTGATGGAGGGGTTCCCTGCATATCTCTTTCTCCTATTTCAGCGCTAAGTTATTTTCCAGATCCATCACTTCCATCTATAATTGTCCTAGTATTCCCTTCTCTACTCACCACACTTTCTTTGTGGGAGATCTTCTTATCCTGGACTAGATTCTTATCTCTAACCTGACTTATCTTATCCGGACTCTTTTATATCATCTCTGAATATTATTACCATATTACCTCTGGTTTTCTTATAACCCACAAATAAAAACAAATATTTCTAAATCTAGCATAAGGCAACAAAAAGTGTCAAGAATGATTGCCATTTGCAATACTGCATTATGAATTGTATAAATTGTTGTTGTCCCCTGAAGCTAAAGCATATTCCTTCAGATCTGAGTGATAATCTACCTAGTGTATATTCGTAACATGTTCATTTCACTGAATTTGTGTGCTATATTCTTCTGTCCTCCTTAAGAGTTTAATTTGATAAAAATTCTGTTAATTATATATAATTTACTATGTATAACCTTTTTGATTAATATCAAAATTTAATTTTAATATTATTTAAGTTTTTTTTTTGGTTTCTGGGCCACACCCATTGATGCTCAGGGGTTACTCCTGGCTATGCCCTCAGAAGTCGTTCCTGGCTTGGGGGACCATATGGAATGCTGGGGGATCGAACTGCGGTACGTCCTCTAGCACCACCGCGCCGGCCCCAATATTATTTAATACTTAATTAATATTGTGTCTATATATTTGTTATGTGGAACACAATGAGTCAATCATTTTATGACATAATATAAGTGACATCAGATACTTTTAGAACACTTCCATGTGTCCAATATCACAATAATTAATACTAGTGTTTTTGAAAAACCACTTCAAACTTAGTTACAAAATAAAAATTAGTAGTTTTTATACTTAATTTATGTTGGCACTAAAATTATAGCAAGATAACTATACATTATAATTTGATTGATTTTTCTTTAATCTTGTACATTACTTTGAGATAATCCTTATTGTTTAATGGACATAATATATAGCTTCATAATAATTTTCTTTTACTTGAATTAAAATGATAATAAATAACCATTATCCAGACTTTCTCTATTTATTACAAATTTACTAAAGCAAATGGAGTTAAGAAGTGACAGACTGTGCTACTTATTCTCCTATAATCTTGTGAATTGCTTTATACATGATGAATTGGTCATGTAGGGCCACTGAGATACATTTAGGGGTCTGTATAATATCAGTACAGTTTAATTGTGATTTAATACACATTTAATTTAGATATATAAGTATATAATTTATAATATAACTCAAAGAACTCTTTATCATATATAAGCTAGAATACATGACTTGGAGAAGAAAAATATCTTTTATTAGAATAAAAGTGCAATGTAGACATTATCAGTTCCATGGGATATTGCTTAGGTTTTAGTCTGGCTCACATAGCTATCACATGTGTCTCCACTTACATTTGGTTTGACTTCATAAAATTGTAAATAGCAAAGACAAAATACACAAGAGCTATTACCTCTTTTATAAAAGAGGGATTTTAGGTACTGAGATGGACTATAAACACCAATATGATTGCACAATCTTTTTCCTTATGAATCAACAGAATATTGTCTCATAAAATTTAAGTCATGCTAATATCTTTCTCAAGTGTATTCAATAACATGTGCATTTTTTGTTTTTTTTTTTTGGTTTTTGGGTCACACCCGGCAGTGTTCAGGGGTTACTCCTGGCTCATCTTTAAGAATAGGTTTTAACACACTTTTAACATCCATTGTATGCTTATTTTAATAGGTATTTTATTACCCCTGGTTGTAAGAACATGTAAAACAATGTTTGAGAAAAGGTGAAGTTAATTCAAGGGAATACACAAGTTAAACACATTCTAATATAGTAGTCAATCAATCATAAGGTCTTGCTGTTTCCCTGATGTTTTTGTATCTCCTTTCTTTATTAATTAAATAGTTCTTATTAAAAGAATGGCATTGCTTATTTCTGTTTCACTCACGATGCTTCACATATTTATTTTTGCTTTTTTGTGCTAATACTTTTAAGGAAAATGGTCAGAGAATATAAAAGAATGTGAAGAAATAAATAAAGTAAAGAAACTTAAGGAAAGAAACAAAGAACAAAATAAAAAAATAATCAAATGCAATGACCAGAGAATACAAATTTTAAGAAGATGAGATAAGCAGTATTTATTTATTTATTTATTTATTTATTTATTGATTGATTGATTTTGGGGTCACACCCGGCAGTGCTCAGGGGTTACTCCTGGCTCCATGCTCAGAAATTGCTCCTGGCAGGCACGGGGGACCATATGGGGCATTGGGATTCAAACAGATGACCTTTTGCATGAAAGGCAAATGCCTTACCTCCATGCTATCTCCCGGGCCCCGCAATATATATTTATTAAAAATTTGTAATCAAATACAGAATTCATCGAACTAAAACCACAAGCATGACTCTTGTATTTTATATACTTAGGAATAAAATATATAATCACTTATTCATAATGTCACTTATAACGATTTGAAATACTTCGTGCGATTGCATATACATTTGGATGATTATTTTCTTTTAATGGCTTGTTATTTTGTCCATTCTTTGATAAAGAACAAAGGTGTTATTCTCCACATATTATGAGAATAATCATTACTAAATTATGTTATCATAGCCAGTAAGTAAACTAAATGAAAACTTACACAGCTAAACTTCTTGGTCAGAACATTTGCTAGTTTATATATCAGATAGGTCATTAGCTGAAAATAACTCAATGCAAGTCTAAACAGGTTAAAAAATGTTGTTCACCCAGTGAGTCCCTGCTCCCAGTCTGGACACTTTGGCCCGCAGCCCCTCCAGCGCTTCATCCATGTGACCCCAGGCCTGAGTGTAAAGTGGACCTGGTGAGTCCCTGCTCCCAGCCTGGGAGTCTTGGGCCTGCCTGCAGCTGCCCCTCGCAGTGCCTCATCCCTGTGACCGAAGGAGAGGCGGTGAGGTAAGAGAGAGTGTGCCAGAGGGCAGGAGAAGGAACCTGAGAGCACGTAGATGAGTGGCGAGGTGAGGGAAAACGCGTTGGAGAGGCAGTAGATGGCAAACAGGTACCAGGAAGGTCACGGGGGTCTTCGGAGGGTCACCATAAGAGGTACCCCCGAGGACCTGAGACCTGAGTGGGAGGCCAGAGAAAGCTTGGAAACTTTCGCCAACCAGCCACCGTGCCATAGGCAGTCCAGGGAGTCAGAGAGCGAGGAGGAGCAGTGACTGAGGACCAAAAAGGAAGCGCAGGCTGACCTCAAGTGAGGGAGGTGACCCTTCTAGGACCAATGGAGACTTTTGCCACTGTGGCCAGGAGCGGAACTATACTGTCTCACAGGAAAGAAAGGTAATCCTCCAAGCTGGTCTAGACTACTGGAGAGGGCCAAGCGAAGAGACCCAGTCCCAATACTCAAGTGAATAATCTGACTCAGAAGGCACTGCACCCTAACACACCAATATAAGCAAAGAAATATGGGTAGATCTAAGAAGACCCCAAGTCCAGGGGATATGGAAAGTATCTCTAATAAATTTTCAAGTCCTCCAAAACACACAGAACAAAGAGAAGTTCTTGAAATAGCCATGAAGAATGAAATGCAAGCCATATTAAAAGAAATGCGAGAACCACTAGCCAGCGAATACAAGAAATCCATGGACAAACAGATCAACCAACTAAAAGAAGAATTGTTACAAAACATGAGAGACTCCATGCAAACAGAATTAAAGGAATTACATATAACCATAGAAAGTCAGAAGAGCAGA
Source organism: Crocidura indochinensis (assembly GCA_004027635.1). Taxonomy (NCBI): domain Eukaryota; kingdom Metazoa; phylum Chordata; class Mammalia; order Eulipotyphla; family Soricidae; genus Crocidura; species Crocidura indochinensis. Next base: position 141,421 of record PVKC010000004.1, read on the forward strand.
ATCGCACAGCTTGAGAATCATATAGAACAACTCAAAGATAAACTGCAAATAAAAGACAACAAAGAAGCCAACAGAGAAATAGAAGTTAAAGCACTGGAAGTAAAAGTCCAGTATCCAATGAACAAAGACAAAAGAAACAATCTAAGAATTGTAGGTATACCAGAAAGGGAGGAAACAGGGAAAGGAGAAGAACAATTAGTCAGAGAGATAATAACGGAGAACTTTCCCACCTTCTGGAAAAACACATCTGAGCAAATCCAGGAGGTGAGAAGAATCCCCAACAATATAGACCCTAACAAACCAACACCAAGACACATAGTAATACAAATGGCAAGAAACAAGGAGAAAGGCGACCTACTTAAAGCAATAAGGGAGAAAAAAAAACCCTCACATACAAAGGAAGGAACATTAGAATCAAATCAGATCTCCCATATGAAATCAACTTTAGTTCATATAAGTATGCTCATTTCCAGTGAAAAGAAAAATTTGTCATGCAAAACAAAAATCCTAGTAAGCTAGAAATGAAGATTTACAGAAAATGGTATTTTTTACATTCTTTGCACGTCATACTCAGAGAGTACATGCAAGGAGATATACTGGAGATTTAAATATATATATATATATATATACACACATATGTATATTAAAAGAATACCGGTAATTCCTTTTTTATTACTGAAAAGATATATAATCTACAATAACTTAATATATAAATTATATATTATGGTTTCTTATTAAAAATATATAAATTTGCAAGAATTAATTTCTAAATATCTATTAGAGTACATTGAAGCTGATGAGGACACAACAAATTTGTACATCTAGATCATATACACTAAACACATTATATTTATGTTAATTAAACAATACATTTTTAATAAAAAAAATTAAAAACATGCCAGAAATTAAACCTGTTGTCTGGTCGGAGCAGTGGTGCAGCAGTAGAGCATTTGCTTTGCACATGCTTGACCTAGGACAGACAGTGGTTCAATCTCCCAGCATCCCAAATGGTCCAAAACAGGAGTGATTTCTGACTCTATATCTAGGAGTAACCCCTCAACATCACTGGGTGTGACCCAAATACCAAAACACCCCCAAAACCAAAACAAAATAATAATAAAAACTATTGTCCAAAATGTTTAAATATTTTTGAAACTGAGAAATGTATATATATATATATATATATATATATATAATATTGATAAATAAGTCAAGGACATTAATAAATTTCTTTCAAAAATGTATAGAAGGTGAGCAAGTATGTAAAAATGCTTTATAATATATATTATCAGGAAAATACAAATCAAAGCATGTTAATATGGGCTAAAGCAGAGGTGGCGAAGAGGATTTTTACCCTCACTCAAAATGGCAAAATGCAATATGTGTTTAATATATTATTGTTAAAATTAGATGCTTTTGTGTGAGTGTTTGTCTGTTTTGGTTGATCACTGTTGTGACTCCACCCTGGATTTAGGTGTATCTACCTGCAAGACCCGCCCATTTCTGGGAGGGGTCTTAGGCGGATATTACATGTGTCTTTACCTGCATGACCCCACCCATTCCTGAGAGTGGTCTTGGGAAGGTTAGATAAGGCCTTTGACCCAAGGGATTAAGGGTCTTTTGCCAGGATGGAGGTTGGAGGAGACATGGATGAAAGAAGTTAAATGCAGGGCTAGCTAAGAATGGCAAATGCTTAAATAGGTTTATGATATAGGCCACACACATGATGGCCAGGGCCAATAAAGATGTTATCTCTCATGAAGCCTGGCTGAATGAGTTTGATTCTCGCCTTGACCACCTGAAGATGATGACCTGCTGGTTAATGGGGGATGGAGCCACGTGGACAGGGCCAAAGAACAAAGGCCTCTATCTCTATTGTCCAAGCCCATCATAAGGGCTATTTTACTACAACTGAATAGTGTTTCTCTCTGACTCTCACAGTTTAAAATTTTAGCTCTTTGTGTCGAACTTGTTCACCACCTAGAGAGGGTCCATGAATTTAGGTGCTTTCCTTCTATTAAACAGATTCAGATTCAGTGCTGGCACCCTCTATGGTACTTTAGCATTCCTTTGTCAGAAATTATTTTTGAACACAGAGCCTGGCATAAACCTTGAACATTGCTCTGAGTGTGACCCTGAACTAAAATTAATTGTTAATGGGACTGGGCTGTGGCGCTGGAGATAAGGTGCCTGCCTTGCCTGTGCTAGTCTAGGACGGACCATGATTCGATTCCCTGGTTCCCCATATGGTTCCCCAAGCCAGTAGCCACCTCTGAGTGCATAGCCAGGAGTAACCTCTAAGCGTCACTGGGTGTGGCCCCAAAACAAAAACAAACAAACAAACAAAAAAGTCCTAGTCTTGGGCGAGAGCTATGACCTACATAACAACTATGATCCCCTAGTTCCAGAGGTCTGTCTGAGACTATTGCAACAGAAGGGAATTCCTGGAAACGTAATGAAAGGTGCTATCCCAGGCCCCTCCCTAGGACCAGTGCAAAGACCAGTCTGCCAATCACAGAAGACGGATTAAAATGACAATAAGGGAACAGAACTTCTAGAACCACACAGAAAAACATAAGCAGAAGTTCAACTCCTTGGCTCGTGTAGATGCCAAGACCTCCAGATACAGAGGTCTGATTTTATGACCCAGGATACAGCAGAAATCTCCCATACAAAAGCACCAAGGGGAGAGTAAATGAACCTGAAAGGAATCTATAGTCAACCCCGTGACAATATATGGCAAGGTGGAGAAACCCTGTATCTCTTAGGCAAAGGAAATTCCTTTCGAATGACCCCAATATTTACTGCGCATCTGCAGGAGGGAAAAAAAAAAAACAAGCACAAAACAATCTTTTTTTATTATCATTATTTTCGTATCTATCTTTTGTTGATCTCATTATTGTGGATTGGCTATTGAAGTGGATGTCTCCATGTATATGTATATTTATTTATTCTCTTCTTTTCTTACGCTTACTGCCACATTTCTATCTCAATACCATGACCTTTATACGGTATTTTTTCTTTTCTCTCTCTTTTTTTTTTTTGGAATGCTCACTGGATATTTCATTTGATGATTCTTTATGTATGGTTATTCTATGCCACCTTCATTTTCCCCTCCATCTCTCAAACCAATAATGAAAGCCTCTGGAAGGAATCCACCCATTCCCAGAGTATTTGATCCCTTTCTTTTTTTATTTATTTATGTTTATTTATCCGTTTTTTTTCTTTATCTTCTATTTTTTTTTTTCTTTTTCAAACAAATCCACATAACTTGTACTGACTAGTCCTGCCTTCCAATTAGGCGGGAAAAGGGGGGTAACCAAGACCAAACAGGTATAAGACCACCAAGTAGTAAGCTAGGCACGGAGGGGACCACTTGCTTTAGCAACCACGGGGGGGGGGGTAGGGGAGACGATATGGGAAGTAGGACAGGAGCAGAGGTGGAGGGAGGACTTTTTGGTGATGGGAGTTCCCCTGATTTTATGTTAATTTGTACCTAAAATATGATTGCCATTGATATGTAACCCTATATGTTTAAAATAAAAATTATATTATTATAAAAAAATGTTCAGTTTTTTTTTCAGTTTTACTTTGCCTGTAGCTATTTGATTTAGATATCTATCAGAATCAAAAGACACAATTTTTTTTCAAAAGACAAAAATTTTAACAATGTAAGCATAAAAATGCATCTGTTATACTGGCAGATAGTGGGGGGATAAGAGGGTTGTATGTGATGAACCTAGGAAACATTGGTGGTGGGAGGTGGACAATTGTGGTGGAATTGCCTCTGATTCATTGCATGTGTGAAACTCAACTATGATGAGCTTTTTAAATCACAGTGACTTTTAAAAAAATTGAGTGAAAGATCACTTTTTTGAAATACCAAACATTGAAGAAAAATTTTTCTGTAACAGACTTAATAGCATTTTTTTTACCTACTATAGAGTCAGCTATAATTATTTATGCTATACAGGAAGGAATCTTACAGATTTATATTTCAATATATTTATGATGTCTGATATTTACCAATTGTTAAAAAAGAAGCTTTTAAAATATTAATGACCTTATTTATTTATTTATTTATTTTTTAATAATATTTGTTATTTTTTGTATATTGTTGACAATAATATTTTAGGTACATATTAACATAAAATCAGGGGGATTCCATATCAAATTGTCCTCCCTCCACCTCCATTCCTGTCCTACCACCTATATCCTCCTCCCTCTCCGTTGAGGCTGCTAGAATAGGTGGTCCCCTCTGTGCCTAGCTTACAACTTAGCGGTCTTATACTTGTTTGTTCTTGGTACTTCCCTTATTTCCCCCTCTAACTGGGAGGCGGAACTAGATAGTTCTAGTTATGTGGTTTTATTTGAAGAAGAAAAAAGTGATAAACTGGTGTAAAAATCAAATACACCAAAAATGGGCATAGTCCTTCTAGAGGCTCTCATCATCGGTTTGAGAGACAAAGGGGAAAAAGGTGAAACACCTCAACAGTGCAAAAAGAAGTGTCAAATAAAATAACCAGTGAGCACTCCAACAATAAAGATAAGCACCACATAAAATCCATGGTCGTGAGATAAAAAAAAAAAAAAACGTGGCTGAGCACATAAAAAAAAGAGAAAAGAAGAAAAACAAATAAATAAATATAAATGGAGACAGTAACTTCAATAACCACACCAAAACAAAGAAATTGGCAAATAGTAGATAAATACAGAAAAAATCATTTTGTGCTTTTTGCCATTTTTTCCCTTCAAAAGGAATTTCCTTGGCCTACAAGATATAGGGTTTCTCTACCCTTGGAGTATATTGTCATGGGATCAACTATAGACTCTGTTCAAGTTCATTTACTCTCCCCTTGGTGCTTTCGTGATGTTTGGAAGACTTCTGCTCCATCCTGGGTGATCAAATCAGATATCTGTATCTAGAGATCTCAGTATCTGCACAGGTCAAGGGACAGAAGTTATGATGAAGCCTTTCTTTGTGATTTTAGAAGTTCTGTTCCCTCCGTGAATGACCTTATTTATTAAGATTTTGTTGAGGATATTTGCTGATATGTTCATCAAGAATATTGACTTGTAATATTATTACTTTTGGGGTTTCTCATATCTCTTTCTGGTTTTGGTAGCAGACAAACTGACTCATGGTTGTAAAATAAATTGGTAAGATTTATAAATAAATTATTTTTTAATTTTTCTAAAAGTATTAATAAAACATGTACTTATTTTAGATATATACATTGATAAAAGACAATATTTATATAAGAATTATCACATTTATGTTCATTAATATTATTTAAAGTAGCCAAGATCCCAGGGCTGGAGTAATAGTACAATTGGTATGGCGTTTGCCTTGTACACAGCTAACTGAGATCAATCCCCTGCATCAAGTACAGTTTTCAGAGTATGGCCTGCAGTGATTCCTGAGTGCAAGGTCAGGAGTAACCACCAAGTACCACAGAGGGTGGCCAGAAGTAAAATAAAGAAGAAAGTATTAACATATTTCACATAGCATTAATTAAGTGGTGTATATATTGTAAAGCTAGAAGTTCCATGAAAACAAAGCTCATTCTTTTTCCATTTTTATTTTTTTTTTTATTTTAACCACAAAACACATGATATCCTACTTTTGTACTCAGGATCTATGCTTCACAGGACTAGAATTTATGTGGTGGATTAGGTTGAACCTAAGACAGTCATGTACAAAGAGAAGGCCCACACACTATGCTTTATGGATCCAAAATCTTATATTCTAACAACATAGCTGTGATGGAAAAATATTGAAAATTTAATGGAGGCAACATTGTGATAAGATTACTATAATACTAGCATATATATATATACATGTATAATTATGTAAGCTAAGATGAACTCAAAATTAGTAGTGATGTAAATTTTACATGGAAACTAAAAACTTCATCATGATATTTTCATACTACCTATAATATAATATTTAAAATAAAAACAAAAACTATTGTTTGATTATCTGAGGATGAATACTTAAAAGGAGATTTACATCTTCTTGGACTTGTTAGGTAAATTAGTGAAAAATGTAAAATACAAAAACAATGCTTAGCTTTTAGAATGAACTAAAGCAATGATTAAAATTTTAAGAATTTGCACTACCATTAATGCTACCATTAATGCATTAATAAATACCACTGATGCTAAAAATGTTGATTTCAATCATTTTTCTAGGTAACCTTAATGGATCAAACAAAAGTAAATGAACTAATAATCATTGTTCCCTTGGGGCCAGAGCAGTTGTGCAGAACAGTAAGGTGTCTGCCTTGCACACTCTAACCTAGGACATATCATGGTTCGATCCTCTGGTGTCCCATATGGTCCCCAAGCCAGGACCTATTTCTGAGCACATAGCCAGGAGTAACCCCTGAGTGTCACCAGGTGTGGCTCAAAAAATAAAAAAATAATTATTGTCCCCAAACAATAGCCCTCCAACATGCTGTAACAACTACATTTTTTTTTTGAATGGGGGGACACGAGGAGGTGTTCAGGGGCTGTTCCAGGCTATGATCCCAGAAATTAATCCTGGCGGTGTTGTGGGATCATATGGGATACTAGATTTGAACCCAAGTTCAATACAAGGCATGCAAGGCAAACTTCCTACAGGATGTAAATATCTCCTTAGCCCCAACTCTATTTAAAATTTTTTAAAAGGCATTGAAGAATTGGAAATAAGGGAGTAATTTTAGTGTTACTCAGAATCATGTTTAATTGTCATTTTTCCACATGCTGACTTGATTGGGATATATGGGTTGTTTCTTTGCCTCAATAACAGTAAAAAAATAATGAATAATAAAAATTGAATTATTTTAAGGAAATACCTTGATTTGTGAAGTATCACTAGAGCAGTGGCATATTTTCCCCCAAGTTCATTTAGGGAAAATTTTATAGTATCCTAAACATCACATAAAATAATTTCAAAAAGAAACTTGTATGATCAGTAGTTTTATAATTAATACCCTATGAATTAATAATATTTGGCAACTTCTTGAAGTTTTAATGACTCCATCTGTTTCTTGGTTCATTTGAAATTATTAATAGTCTCTTGCTTTTGCTTGTGTCAGTAATTGTAGCATCTTAGTTTCTGTTGGTTATCACAATACAAAATGATATAATTTTTTAACAGAAAATAAGAAAATTTCATTTTATTTCTCTACCTGTAGAGGAGAATGTCTCACATTGCCAAATTGATCTTTGTTAATAAAACTCAACATTCAGTAGGCCAGCATGGCAGAAAAAAAGACAAAAAATTTAATGTTTCTGACAAGCACACAATTATGCTAAACAATAAAAACACACAATGAAATAAAGTTCTTATCATGTATTTTTTAATTTAATGTTCTCAAAGAATCTGACAATCTGACATATATTTACAGAATTCAGTGATCATTAAAATTGACTAATAGATGGATATTTTCCTTTTATTCCAAATATTTTTTGTAGTTAACAACAGAATATTGTTCACTTTAGAACTGCTAATAAATTGCAATGTAAATATTAAGTAAAAAATATTGAAATAGAACTTCAATAGAAACATATTTAGAAATGTAAAAAAGAATAAATTGTAATAAACAAAGTTCTAATTTTCTTTAATTTATATTCACCCATTATAATATGGAAATATTTTAAGAAATATTGTCAAGAATCAATCCTCATGCACAGAATTTGGAGTAGTTTCTGAGCACTGCCATGTGTGATGTAAAGCCTAAAAAGGAGAATAAGTTTGCAGACGACATGATACTCTACCTAAAAAACCCTAAAGAGTCTACCAAAAAGCTTCTAGAAATAATAGACTCATATAGCAAGGTGGCAGGATATAAAATTAACACACAGAAATCAATGGCCTTTTTATACACTAATAATGATAGGGAAGAGAAGGAAGATAAGAAGGCAATCCCATTCACAATAGCACCACACAAAATCAAATATCTTAGAGTCAACTTGACCAAAGACACGAAAGACCTATACAATGAAAACTATAAAGCCCTGCTCCAAGAAACAAGGGAGGACACACGGAAATGGAAACATATACCCTGTTCATGGATTGGTAGGATTAACATCATTAAAATGGCAATACTCCTCAAAGCATTATACAGATATAATGCGATCCCTATAAAGATACCCATGACATTCTTCAAAGAAGTGGATCAAACACTAATGAAGTTCATCTGGAACAATAAACACCCCAGAATAGCTAAAGCACTCCTAGGGGAAAGGAAAATGGGAGGGATTACTTTCCCCAACTTTAAACTGTACTATAAAGCAATAGTTATCAAAACAGCATGGTATTAGAATAAAGACAGACATTCAGATTAGTGGTATAGGCTTGAATTCTCAGACATTGCCCCCCAGACATACTAGTACCTAATTTTTGACAAAGGAGCAAGAAATTCTAAATGGAATAGGGAAAGCCTCTTCAACAAGTGGTGCTGGCAGAACTGGTTAGCCACTTGCAAAAAAGCGAAAATAGACCCCCAGTTAACATCATGTATGAAGGTGAAATCCAAATGGATTAAAGACCTCGATATCAGACCTGATACCATAAGATATATAGAACAACACGTCAGTAAAACAATCCATAACATCGAGGCGAAGGGCATCTTCAAGGAGGAAACTACTCTTTCCAAACAAGGGGAAGCAGAGATCAACAGATGGGAATACATTAGACTGGGAAGTTTCTGCACCTCAAAAGAAATAGTGCCCAGGATACAAGAGTCACCCACCGAGTGGGAGAAACTATTCACTCAACACCCATCAGATAAGGGACTAATATCCAAAATATACAGAGCACTGACAGAACTTTACAAGAAAAAAACATCTAATCCCATCAAAAAATGGGGAAAAAAATGAACAGACACTTTGATAAAAAGAAATACAAATGGCTTAAAGGCACATGAAAAAATGCTCCTCATCACTAATCATCAGGGAGATGCAAATCAAAACAACAATGAGATACCATCTCACACTACAGAGATTGGGGCACCTCACAAAGAACGAGAATAATCATTGCTGGCGGGGATGTGGAGAGAAAGGAACTCTTATCCACTGCTGGTGGGAATGCCGTCTAGTCCAACCTCTATGGAAAGCAATATGGAGATTCTTCCAAAATCTGGAAATTGAGATCCCATTCGACCCAGCTATTCCATTCCTAGGGCTATATCCTAAGAACACAAGAATACAATACAAAAACCCCTTCCTCACACCTATATTTAATGCAGCATTATTCACAATAGCCAGGCTCTGGAAACAACCAAGATGCCCTTCAACAGACGAATGGCTAAGGAAACTGTGGTACATATACATAATGGAATATTATGCAGCTGTCAGGAGAGATGAAGTCATGAAATTTTCATATACATGGATGTACATGGAATTACCATGATGAGTGAAATAAGTAAGAGGGAGAGAGAGAGAGACGTAGAATTGTCTCACTCATCTATGGGTTCTGAGAAAAATGAAAGTCAGTTTTGCACCAATCCTCAGAGATAATGGGAGGAGGGCTGGAACTTCCAGCTCACTTCATGAAGCTCACCACAATGAGTGGTGAGTGCAGTTATAGAAATAACTACACAGAGATCTATCTAATCATATTCATGAATGAGGGAACTGGAAAGCCGGTCTGGAGTACAGATGGGGGTGGGTTGGGAGGGAGGGAGATTTGGGATATTGGTGGTGGGAAAGTTGAAGGAGGTGTTAAAAAAAAGTTAAAAAAAAATCAAAAAAGAAAAGAAAAAATAAGGCCTCCCAGTTCTTACCACAGGCTGTGTTCTTCACACTGACTGTATAGAAAGAGGAGGTACAGTAAATGCACCCCATATACACCTCAACCCAGAACCTTGTTTGGTCTGTATTAGGAATTTGGGGACAAAAAAAAAAACCTAAAAAGGAAAACCACAATGTTCTGCATACATTTTTCACCAATTAATTCTTGGGGAACCTGACATCATTCGGTTATCTGAATATCATCAGATATAGTCCTCTAATATGACTGAGTTGACTTGAGCAATCCCTGACACCCCAAAGCCTGAGTTAAAACAACATTAATTGAACCAATGAATCATAGATTGATATTTAGTATACGATTCTGCGTCTTCTAGGTATTACTTGGGGAACTTCCTCTACTCAAAAAATTAAAAAGCAGGGGGCTGGAGCAATAGTGCAGCCAGTTGTGCATTTTCCTTGTAAGCTACTGACCTGGGTTCAATTCCTGGTATCCCATATGGTCCACTGAACCTTCCAAGAGTGATTTCTGAACTCAAAGTCACGAATACCCCTAAGTGGTGCTGGGTGTGGCCCAGAGAGAGAGAAAGAGAGAGAGAGAGGAGAGAGACAGAGAGACAGAGACAGACACAGAGAGAATTAAAACACACTGTTTTATTTTAAAATCTTATATTTTATTTATCTCTATTTTGTGTATCTCTCATATTTTATATCTCTTATATATACAGAAGACAGATGGTTATTAATACAGCTTTAAAATCAAACTTGTACATCAACCAAGTAACAAGTAAAATACCCAAGACTACATTGGCATAATTTAACAACTGCAATTATTGGGCAAGTAATTCTATGAAATTAATGAGCTCTGTATGCAGAGCTTTTAAACATATGTAATAGTAAATGGTAGAGGTGTGTTCTTCATGGAGCCACAATAGTAATGAATAGATGTACCCATGTTACGAACTTAATCTATGTGTAAAATTAGTGCATTATCACTTCAAGAGTTAAACTCACTAAGTGTTTCATTTTCTACTATTCAAGTTTTAATCAAAGTTGTAAGCTTGTGAAATAAACATGCTAGTTTTCTGCTTAAAATACAATAATCACCATAGAAATTGTGTAATTCTTAAATGGTATGCAATTTTTACAATAGTGTTTGACCCAGAGAAACAATTCATTGGTGGTGGAAAAAAGTTATAGCCATAGTCATTTTAATTAAAGTGAATTCTATAACATAATAATACTGTTATAATTAAAAATCAATATTTGATAATATGAAAATAAATTGTGTACAATGTTATGTATTTCAACAAAATTTATTATATAAATTATTTAATTTTACTTCAGAGTTCTTCTGTAACTTATTATAAAGGCTGTTGTAATTGGAAAAGAGGAAATCTATATTTTAATTTTAGTAGATAAACTTGATGTATTGGAACTTAGTACCAAGTCCTATTTGCAATATTTGATGAGTGCCTCATGAAAATTGATCATGTAATATTACATGATTTAAATCCATACCCTGACCTAGGTAGCACATTAGAACCCCATAGTTGTGTTTTACTTAATTTATTTCAAAGTAAAAAAGCTATGTGTTCAATCTTCTTAAGATTTAAAAAAAATAAAGGGCCATAGCGGTGGCACGAAGTGGTAAGGCATTTGTCTGCTTTTCCTGTACTAGCCTAGGACAGGCCGTGGTTCAATCCCCCGGCATTTCATATGGTTCCTTAAGCCAGGAGCAATTTCTGAGCCCATAACCAGGAGTAAACCCTGAGCAACACCTGGTATGGCCCTCCCCCATCCAAAAAAAAAAAAAAACCAGAAAGATTTAAAAAAGAATGACCTTATCAATTATTTTGGTTCCTTTGTAATGACAGTGTAGTCTTAGATTCCACCAAATATTGACAAATACATTGAGATTAAAGGATGTTTTAAAATACACTGTAAAAAATAACCTAGGATAAAGATAGTGTAATTAAATATAAGTCAAATATGTTAAAGCACCAGATTCTTATAGAAAATAAAGAAGCTAAAAGTAATAAAAAATAACATATTATCATTGATTTGATATATTATTTTTATCAATGTAATAGTATTATTTTATTTTTAATATTACTATTCAGGGAAGATCCCTAATCACAACCAAAGGGACCACTCATAATGACAACTTCCAGTACTGCTGGTTCTTTTTTTTCTTCCCAAATAATATAAAATAGAATGAAATGAAATAAAATGAAATAGAAGAGATAATGGCAGTGGTTGTCTTGCACACAGAGTACCATGGTTCAACCAGTGGAACCATACACCAAGCACATACTTTAAGCACCAATGGAAATTATTTCTAACATTGAGCTAGGACAAAGATTTAGCACCAACAAGACAAGCCCTAAACCATTAAATAAATATAAATTAATATGAAAATCATTTGGTGATATTTACTAATGGAAACAGCACTGATTTTTTAACTTAATAAAATACTTGAATATGAAATACCTTGTATAATTAAATGGCTAATACAAAAATCTCAAAACGATGAATCTATAGGACATGACTACTGAAAATTGTAAGCAATAATTTCTAAAATTGTCAAAACTAAAATAGCATTTTATTAAAATCATTCATTTTGCATGAAGCATTTAGAGATTATTTCCCTACACTTACCAATTATTTGTCCATATTAAAAGATATAAATGTAGACAGAGAGAGAATATAATACCAACACTGATAATGCTAAATAGGTTAAGAGGTTCAAACAGAACGGAAAATATCTTTTTAAATTATGTTTTGGGTCCGGAGCAATATTAAAACAGAAAGATGCTCGCTTTGCACATGGTCAGTTGCAGGTTCAATCCCCGTAATTTGATAAAGTCCCCCAAGGCAGCCATTAGTGATTCTTGAGCAACAAGAGAAGAGTAAGCCCTAACCCTCCAACCTCCCAAAAAGGGAATAAAATCACTGTTTTAAGAATTCAATTGGAACTCAATTTTTTTTTTTCATTTTGAGTCAATGGAAATTTATGAAAGACATTGCACTTGTTACTTATCAGCAGTGACATTACTGATAAGTAGCATTCCCTTCTCTTCCAAGTAAATAGGCTTGTATGTGTAATTTCAAGAAGTGCATTACTCACGAGTATATATAAGCAACACTGATGTTGAAATTTGTAATAAAGGGTTGTTGCACTAAAACAATGTTGATCTGGGCTATTTTTGGTTTTGTACTTAGGAGTTATTTCTGGCAGTACTAAGGGGGTCATATAAAATTATAGAAATTCAATCAGGAATTTCAATCTTCTAAAAGGTAAAGCATTCCTTAACTCTTAAACTCTTTTTTTGAAAGATGGCTTAAAAATTTATTAAAAGTCAAATTAATATTTTTTTTTGGTTTTTTTTTTGGCCACACCCAGTGACGCTCAGGGGTTACTCCTGGCTATGCGCTCAGAAGTCACTCCTGGCAGGCACGGGGGACTATATGGGAACCGGGGGATCGAACCGTGGTCTGTCCTAGGCAAGGCAGCAGGCACCTTACCTCCTGCGCCACCTCCCGGCTGCCGAAACATTTTAATAGTTGTTTTTCTATCTTGAGTTGAGGCTTTTCCAGAACTCTTTCAAATGGTCCACAGAAGAATTGTTCTAAAATATGCCCTTGATATTTTCCCAAGTTAACAGATGATATGCCTTGCCTACCAGGACTTGCCAACGTCTTGTTCCTTGCATTGTATATGGCTTTGCCACACATGCCTTTTCATCCAGAGTCTTCAAAAGTGGTACCCATATATCCGATAATGATAGGTGTCCTCACTTTCATTCTGCAGTAGCAGAAACAAACAGACTCCCGTGTTCAAGATTAAAGTTCATCGATTCAACTTCCAATCAATTGTTTTGGGCTGAGCAAGAAAGTGTATATTAATAGTGCCCAGCGTCATTTTTTTTTTTTTTTTTTTTGGTTTTTGGGTCACACCCAACAGTGCTCAGGGGTTACTCCTGGCTTCATGCTCAGAAATTGCTCCTGGCAGGCACGGGGGACCATATGGGGCACCGGGATTCAAACCGATGATCTTTTGCATGAAAGGCAAACAAACGCCTTACCTCCATGCTATCTCCCGGACCCCTCCAGCATCAAATTTTAACTCAACTATTTCACCCTAGATACATCAGACAAATGGTACCTTACTTCTTAAACTCTTAAAGTACCTTACACTCTGCAAAATCCACCTAGTTCTCATATACTTATTAAAAAAATAAGACTTTGTTATATAGATGTAAAAAAATGCCTCCCTTAAAGTAAAAATTTGAGGCTGAAAAGATAGTGTAGTGGGAAAGTATAGCTGTAAATGCAGCAGATCTTGGCTCAAATCCTTGCAACCTATATTGTCCCTTGAGCACCACCAGGAATGGTGCCATGATAAGCTCTGAGCACAGTTAGATATGATTCCAAACAAAACAAAACAAAAGCATCAGTGAGAGATGGAATATAGCCAATTAGTTATACCTATTATCTAATATTATCTAATGATATATAAGTATATTAGTTTTTTAAATATAAACTTAAAATATAACATCCAAAATTATCATTTAAAAGGAGCTAATATTTTAAATATTAATGTAAATATTATTATATTACAAGGCTAAATGTTATTTAGCTCCATTCTCTGAGCCTCATCCCGCTAGTATGGAGTGCATGGTTTCAATCCAACTCAATTCAATAATATGAATTAAAAAATAAAATAACATTTGAAAAACCAATATTGAACACAAAAAAGATATTAATATTTAGCAAAAATCATTTGCTAAATATATCAAAGTCATAAAATACATTAATGATTAAACAAAATAAATAGAAATACAATATAATAAAGGCATTACTTTCATTCATAATGATGTTTTGTGTTTGAAAAAATTTTCTTAAAAAATATTTCAAGAAACAATGTTTGACATTTCAAATTAAGCCTGAAAATCCTTTGTCATATCATTTAATTTCTCTAAAAATTCAAAATAAGAAATTTGTGAATAGAAAAACATTTAATATTTTTAAGAGTACTGACTATTAGTTTGGAATTTTATCTCTAGGTATATGTTTTTATCTCTCTGCTTGCAAATTCACTGTTACTTAATTATACTGTTTTGACAAATTGTTAAGAAATAAAATATATCTTAATCAGTAAGAACTAGACTTCAACATCAGTAAAAAGAAGCTCCAAAATTAAAAAAATACACTGTAAAATATTCTTGGGTAAAATTTAGCAGCTAAATTATCAAAGAAATTCAAGATCCTTGATGCTAGAGATACATACATTGGGCAGATTTGTTCTGCACAAGGACAAACCAGAACCCAGTGTCCCATATGCCTACCTGGTCTACTTAACCCATCTGGGAGTTGTCTCTAAGTACAAGGCAAGTAGGAAACCCTGAAAATGTGGTCCCAAAACAGAATAAAGCAGAATGTAGTTCAGTAATCCCTTACCATCAATCTCATGTTTTACATTAACCCAACTTGAAATCATCAAACACATATGCAGCTTCATCATATTCATAGTTGAGAAGATAGTATTAGAAAATAAGCCTCCAAAGTAATCACTTTTGTATGTGTTCTGATTCAGAGTCAATTAAATAATAGATATACAAGCATTCCTGGAACAATTAAATTTTAATTTTGTTGACAGACTTTTAGAAGGGTCTCTCCTCTTAAATGTGTATCATATATTCTAGGAAAGGGAAATATACCTTCAATTTGTGAAAGGAATGATCAGATAATGTTTATTCATGGGTAAGGAGTGGGTATGTTTGGTGGTAGCATGCCAAAATATCTTATTCAGTTAATATTTTCTGCAGTCCTACTAAGTATTCATCCATGTGATATAAAACTGCTCTCTTAGCTTCTATGAGCGTTTTTTGAATTAAATAAAATCAAGACCAGAACATGTTATAGAAAGAGAAAAATCATCTAATATTCAATGAGTTTTAACTTTATTGAAATACTTTATTGACAGAAGCCCTAGAAATCACATAATAAGTGGGAAAATGTTAGTCATGAAGATATTATCTTATTATAGAGGAAAATAACCCCTAGTTTGTTAAATTAATAATGGCATAAATAAAAATAAACTTATACTTACTTTTGTATAAATAAAATTGACAATAAAATGGAATGTTAGCATCTCATGAAATTAAGTTTTTCCCTTTCTAAGTATAATGCAATTTTAAATTTATTTTCTAGTTTAGAGAAAGAAAAGTGAAATTAATGAGAAAAGCAGATGCGTTTATAGAGAGAAGTGAAGACAGTAGAGAAGAAAGTGAGAAAGAAAATTGTTGATAATTCACTATAAACACATTTAAATAAGTTCATTTTGAAGAGGAAGTAATATAAATATTAACGATGGAGATGTGGGAAGAGAGGCTGGGATATAAGGAGATTTCTTAAGCTGGCCTTGAATATAAAAGTCTCTGTTTAGATACTTGTGTCCCTGCTGTTTTGAGTGCAAGAGAAAGTCTCCAGGTCAGAAAATCTATCTAGGCTGATAGTGCCATAAGCATTGCAACTGCTATCTTTACATGTTTCCTGATTTACTGATGCCATGGGCATTGCATACCATCCAAATAAAAAGTGCCATGTACTTTGTGATTGTTGTCTCTGCATACCATCTTGTTGCTGTAATGTCTAAACTGTATTACCCATATTCTGTTTTGTCCCCTAAAGTTTACCCTAAAAAACCTTGTCCCTACCTTCAAATAACAAAGCCAAAAAAAGATGCCAAATGTTGGATTTAGGATTTTTGCAGTACAGGGTTTATTTTCTTGTATTCATTGTTTTAATTAATTTTATTATAACACAGTGATTCAGCAATTTGTTCACAATAAGGCATTTTAATCATTGAATGTTCAAATACCAATCCCACAACCTGTGTGATTTTCCCTTCACCAGTCTCCCCTATCTCCCACCTACCAATCTAGCCTTTCTACATGCAGACCTACAAACAAATTCACTATATGTTATTTGTTACTCCACAAAACTAAATGGAATTACCACTTAGCTCAACAATGGTCAATTAGAAATGAGTTTGATAGCTCTACACATTGTTACTAACTTCGGTGTTTTAAGATTTCCTGGGAAAGGGTTGATGTTAGTTGTGGCTTCTGTGCTGGTTTTAGACTCACTGTGATGAATGATGACTGAAAGTTTTCCAACAGATTTCCTGACATACTCCTATACCTCATGCAGTTCAGGATTTATAGATGTGCAATGAATTTGGTGTCTTGAAAATTTGTTAAGTTTAAGTTCTGGAGCCAGGTCATGTCTTTCTGTCTGTATGTCTTTCTGTCTGTCAGTCTGTCAGTCTGTCTGTCTGTCTCCTCGACCATATAGGATGCTCTCTCTCTCTGTCTCTCTCTGTGTCTCTCTGTCTCTCTGTCTCTCTGTCTTTGTCTCTCTCTGTCTCTGTCTCTATCTGTCTCTCTGTCCCTCTGTCTCTCTCTCTCTCTCTCTCTCTCTCTCTCTCTCTCTCTCTCTCTCTCTTCTTCTCTCCTCAACCATATAGGATGCCCAGGATTATTGTATAGAATGCCTAGGATTGAGCGTGAGATTGGCTGCATGGAAGGCAAGCGCCCTATCCCTTGTGCTATGCCTGTCCATCCTCTCCTTTCTGAGAATGCTAGAGTTACCAGCCAAGATCTGACTTCATAGCAATAGTTTTCTTTTAGAGCTTGGTGTAGAATCCAAGTTCTTTTTCGTCTGGCTATAGTGTGTGTGTGTGTGTGTGTGTGTGTGTGTGTGTGTGTGTGTGTGTGTGTGTGACTGTTATTTGTTTTCATTTTCTGTAACTAAACCTGCATTCATTTTTGCAGCTTTAAGGATTGTTTAAGAAAATCTAATGGTTTTACTCTAAAACGAATGATTTAACTGTAAATTTATTTAATCATAATTTTAAATGGAATATATAATTTAAATTAAATTAGTTTTTTATTAAAGCTAAATTGATGATTTTAATCTAAAATCTAATAAATCTAAAATAAATACTTTTATAAGGATGAATATTTGTTATTTTCATTCATTGTATTTGCATATCTTGATGGGCCTACCACTTTTCCAATTAGTTCCCTCTATTTTTGCATATAAAATGATTCAAAAGAAAACTTTCAATGCATGTTATTATAGTTTTAGTAAAAATGTGCTATCTAAGAGATAATTACACATTCCAAGACATTTTCATAGGCTTTTATTTTATAGCCCATGATGCTCGATATTTTGTGGATTTTATAGTGCATGAAATAAGAAGCTGGTATAGCAATACATTAAACCATTTAAGTTTCCAAAATGAATATTAATTCAGAGATTCATTATCCTATAGGCCCATTGTATAATGAGTTTGAAGTTATTTTTTCTGTATTTAGAACAAACTAGTTATCACATAAACACTTTGTTTTTATAGAAGAAAAACTCTGAAATCATAGAATTCAGACAAAATAAGAAATAGAGTCCCATCTGTTATTCCAATTACAATGTAAATAGGCATACTGCTTTATGCTCCAGGATTCATTTTTGAACTGTGAGGTTTGAAGAAAATCTTGATCCACCATCAAATATAGATAAATGCAGTGCATATGCAAAGAAACGTTAGTAAAAGAGCATCATTTTAAGTCTATAAAGTCAAAGCATTCTTTGATAGAGTTGATCTTAATTTGAATCAAGGTTAAGTCTCTCTTCTGTGTGAAATGAATGTATTTCTGAAAATATGTACATATATTGTTATAATGTACAAATGGTGTATATATAAAGCATGCATATAATATGAAAGCAGTCACTTTTTCTCTTGCAATGACTTATTTAAATTATTTCAAAAACATAGCAAACCATGAAATTGATTATAGATGTTATACAGATAGCTTACATAGAATTTCAAATATTGCTATGAATGTCATAACTAATTTTAAGCTTTGAAAAGTAGGAAGTAAGGGAAAAGCCATGTGAACCTACAAAGTTAGATATATGCATCATAACAAACAAACAAAAATTTTATTAATGCACTTCTTTTCTTTTTTTAATATTTTTACATCTCAGGATTTGACTCAGATGCATTCTTTATATCTCTTGTTCTTTCTTCTACTGTTTTTCTTTCTTTGTCTTTTTTTTTGTCCCCAGATTCACAATACAGACCAGGCAAGGGTCTGGGTTGAGGTGTTTATGGGGTGCATTTACTGTACCTCCTCTTTCTATACAGTCAGTGTAAAGAACACAGCCTGTGATAAGAATTGGGAGGCCTTATTTTTTCTTTTCTTTTTTTGATTTTTTCTTTAACTTCTTTTTTAAACACCCCCTTCACCAAAGCAACTTTCCCGCCACCAGTGCCCCAAAATTCCCTCCCTCCCAACCCACCCCCACCTGTACTCCTACAGGCTTTTCAGTTCCCTCATTCTGAGGATTGTTACAAAAATGACTTATATTTTCCTAAAAACCCATAGATGAGTGAGACTATTATGCATCTATCTCTTTCCCTCTGAATTATTTCACTCAGCAAAATAGATTCCATGTACATCCATGTATATGAAAATTTCATGACTTCATCTCTCCTGACAGCTGCATAATATTCCATTGTGTATATGTACCACAGTTTCTTTAGACATTCGTCTGTTGAATGGCATCTTGGTTGTTTCCAGAGCCTGGCTATTATGAATAGTGCTGCAATAAATATAGGTGCGAGGAAGGGGTTTTTATATTGTATTCTTGTGTTCTTAGGATATAGCCCTAGGAGTGGAATAGCTGGGTAGAATGGGAGCTCAATTTCCAGATTTTGGAGGAATCTCCATATTGCTTTCCATAGAGGTTGGACTAGACGGCATTCCCACCAGCAGTGGGTAAGAGTTCCTTTCTCTCCATATTCCCACCAGCAATGATTATTCTCATACTTTGTGATGTGTGCCAATCTCTGTGGTGTGAAGTGGTATCTCATAGTTGTTTTGATTTGCATCTCCCTGATGATTAATGATGAGGAGCATTTTTTCATGTGCCTTTAAGCCATTTGAATTTCTTTTTTATCAAATTGTCTGTTCATTTCTTTTCCCCATTTTTTGCTGGGATTAGATGTTTTTTTCTTGTAAAGTTCTGTCAGTGCCCTGTATATTTTGGATATTAGTCCCTTATCTGATGGGTGTTGAGTGAATAGTTTCTCCCACTCGGTGGTGACTCTTGTATCCTGGGCACTATTTCTTTTGAGGTGCAGAAACTTCCCAGTCTAATGTATTCCCATCTGTTGATCTCTGCTTCCACTTGTTTGGAAAGAGTAGTTTCCTCCTTAAAGATGCCCTTCGCCTCGATGTCATGGGTTGTTTTACCAATGTGTTGTTCTATATACCTTATGGTATCAGGTCTGATATCGAGGTCTTTAATCCATTTGGATTTCACCTTCGTACATGATGTTAACTGGGGGTCTATTTTTGCTTTTTTGCAAGTGGCTAACCAGTTCTGCCAGCACCACTTGTTGAAGAGGCTTTCCCTATTCCACATAGGATTTCTTGCTCCTTTGTCAAAAATTAGGTACTTGTATGTCTGGGGGACAATATCTGAGAATTCAAGTCTATTCCTCTGATCTGAAGGTCTGTCTTTATTCCAATACAAAGCTGTTTTGATAATTATTGCTTTATAGTACAGTTTAAAGTTGGGGAAAGTATTGCCTCCCATTTTCTTTTTCCCTAGGAGTGCTTTAGCTATTCTAGGGTGTTTATTGTTCCAGATGAACTTCATAAGTGTTTGATCCACTTCTTTGAAGAATGTCATGGGTATCTTTATAGGGATCGCATTAAATCTGTATAATGCTTTGGGGAGTATTGCCATTTTAAAGCTGGGGTGGCCATATTAATATCTGATGATGCCAACTTTATACTCAGAAAAGTGGTAAGGGACAAAGATGGTCATTATGTTCTAATTAAGGGATATGTGCAACAGGAAGAAATCAGACTATTAAACATATACACCCAATGAGAGACCAGCAAATTATCTAATACAGTTACTGACAAATTTGAAAGAAGAAATCAATGATAACACAATAATTATGGGAGACCTTAACATGGCCCTATCAACACTCGATAGGTCAACCAGAATGTAACCCAACAAAAACATACTGGTCCTGAAAGGAGAAATAGAAGAAAGAGGACTAGTAGATGTTTATAGGACACTTCATGCCAAAAAACCTGAATACACATTCTTCTCCAATGTACATGGGTCATTCTCCAGGATAGACTATATGCTGACACATAAAACATACCTCCATACAATCAAGGGGATAGAAATCTTGCAAGCTACTTTTGCCGACCACAAGGCTCTGAAATTAGATGTGAACTACAAAGCCACACAGAAGAAAAATATTATCAGCTGGAAATTAAACACCATCCACTGAACAGCCAGTGGGTCCAGATCAAATCAAAAAGGAAATCAAAACTTACCTGGAAACAAATGATAATGAAGACACCACTACCCAGAATCTATGGGACACAGCAAAACGGTCCTGAGAGGAACATTTATAGCTCTACAAGCACACATCAGGAAGAAAGAAGGGGCTTACCTGAATAACCTAATGACACCGCTCAAAAAGTTAGAAAATGACGAACAAAAGGAACTAAAAATAGGGAGACAGAAGGAAATTGCAAAGCTGAAAGCAGAACTCAATGAAGTGGAAAACCGAAAATCAATCCGAAAGATTAACGAAAGCAGAAGTTCATTCTTTGAAAAAATAAACAAGATTGATAGGCCAACTCACAAAGAAAAAGAGAGAGAGAAATCTGATAACACGTATTAGAAATGAAAAGGGGGAGATCAAGACAGATACTTCAGAGATCCAAAGGGTAATCAGAAACTACTTCGAGAAACTTTATGCTAATAAATATGAGAACCTGGAAGAAATGGAAAAATTCTTGGACACATATAGCCTTCCACATTTAAATAAGGAGGAGGTAGATTATCTAAACGCCCCATCACTCTGAGGAAATTGAAACTGTAATCAAATATCTGCCCAAAAAGAAAAGCCCAGGCCCAGATGGATTTCCTAATGAATTTTTTCAAGAACCAACTACTTTCAAGAGGAGCTACTACCAATCCTAGCCAGATTGTTTCATGAAATTGAAAAAATGGGAATACTCCCAAACAGCTTTTATGAAGCTAACATCATCTTGATACCAAAACTGGATAGAGATGCTGCCAAAAAAGAATATTACAGACCAATATCCCTGATGAATGCCGATGCTAAGATTTTCAACAATATCCTGGCAAATAGGATCCAATGCGTCGTCAAGAAGATCATACACTACGATCAAGTAGGCTTCATTCCAGGAATGCAGGGTTGGTTTAACATCCGTAAATCTATCAACATAATACACAACATCAACAAGAAGAAAAAGAAAAATAACATGATCATATCAATAGATGCAGAGAAAGCATTTGATAAGGTCCAGCACCCATTCTTGATCAAAACTCTCAGCAAGATGGGAATAGAAGGAACCTTTCTCAGTCTAGTTGAAGACATTTACCACAAGCCAATGGCAAATATTATCCTTAATGGAGAAAAACTAAAAGCCTTTCCTCTAAATTCTGGTACAAGACAAGGCTGTCCGCTCTCACCACTCCTCTTCAACATAGTACTGGAAGTTCTTGCTATAGCGATCAGGCAAGTAAAGGATATCAAGGGAATCCAGATAGGAAAGGAAGAAATTAAGCTCTCATTGTTTGCAGACGACATGATACTCTACCTAGAAAACCCTAAAGAGTCTACCAAAAAGCCTCTAGAAATAATAGATTCATATAGCAAGGTGGCAGGCTATAAAATCAACACACAGAAATCAATGGCCTTTTTATACACTAACAATGATAGGGAAGAGAAGGAAGATAAGAAGGCAATGCCATTCACAATAGCACCACACAAAATCAAATATCTTGGAGTCAACTTGACCAAAGATACGAAGGACCTATACAAGGAAAATTATAAAGCCCTGCTCCAGGAAATAAGGGAGGATACACGGAAATGGAAACACATACCTTGCTCATGGATTGGCAGGATTAATGCACTTATCTACAAATATGATTTTAGATATGTCACATCATAAGGGAAAGTCAAGAACACTTAAACTTGATGCAAAAATCTCCATTTTATATAAATTAGCTATGTAGTACATAAATTATTTTATATTAAGCAAAAGTATGTATAAAGAGCATTTTGAGCAAATTATAATTCCATGGGAATTTTCTTTCATACATTTCGAGACACTTAGAAATCCAAAGCTCTTCTTTGTCTGACTACAAGGCTTATCTTCTCAATAGCAGTTGGTGAGGCCTGGAGTGATAGTAAAGGAGGTAACAATCTTTTGCACAAGGTAGACCTGGATTCAATCTGCAAAATGGCTTACACAAGGAAACTCAGGTTTTAGGTCTGGCGCCAGATATGGTCCCTCAAACCAGCCTAATGTTTGATCTGACAGGAGAACCAGGTGTAAGCACTGAGCACTGCTTGATGTGTCCCCTGCCCAAAACAAAAGCAGTTGATGAGGGGCGATCTTTGAAATTTGGACTTTGTAAAAGCTTGCTTATAAAAGAGAATGGCTGATTAATACATAAATGTAGTCATTATTTCTTTTCTTACTTCCAAATATGATTAAGATTTGCTTTTATTTTCAACACTCATTCAATAAAATAATCATGACTTAAAGAGGACCATTTATTATGAACCAGGTATAAATATGAATATTGTTTAAGGATAACCTATTCAAAAAGTCCAAAACATTAAAATTTAAATAGTTAGTGATTTAATTTTCTTTTATTTTGGAAAGACATATTTTTCCAATTCAGAGCAGAGTGTTAGAATTTGTTCTAAAAGCTTAAAATAGTTTCAAAATCTCTTAATACAGTTCTAAAACCCAACTAATTGTAAGGAAATTTTAACTGCATTTTAAATGAGTTCTGTTTATTAATACATTTATAATATTATTACTAGGACATTCAATAATGCATCTGATTTTATGCCATATAAAATTTAGAATTATTTTTCACAAAGTTGACTTAAATTTGTTTATTTCTAAATGTCATATCTTCAACTTTACATACATACATAGCATTATTTTCCATAATATATACAAAACAAATTTTTGTGTTCTGAATTTGAATATTAATTAAAAAAAGGTAAAGTTGGAGCTAGAGAGAAAATTCAGGATTAAAGATTTTGCTTTAGTCCATGGCTGTCACAATTCAGTCCTCATCAAGGCACTTCTGGTTTCCAAATCCTAGAGAAACAAACATAAAATCAATGACATGAACCCACCAATACCACTCCTAAGTAATTCTTCAACATATTTTCTAGAGTAGGACCTATTTAGATAAGCATTTGTGATGAAAAAATGAATGTTTTGTCTTATAGTCAAACTAGTTTCTAGCATGACATCAGGTACTTTTATGATTGGAAAATTAAAAAAGAGAGAAACACATAAAACCATATTTAATGAATGAAAGAAAATAATACTCTGCTCATTTAAAATAAGCTGTATCTTATTTTAAAAGTGTTTGATATTTGCTTTACCCTATTGCCTATTTAGTCAGATATTTTAATATCAGCAATAGATGAATTAATTGGTTGGCTTGTTTCTAAATGAATAAGTATTAACTAAACCATTTGAAGACTTGGCTTGGCCTGGTCTTCACTAGCCTAATCTATTTAATTGTTAGAAGAAAAACTGTGATGTCCTTTATGAATTTCATAAATTTTAATATTTTAATATTCTAATTCACATTTTTGTGCTGTACATGTTCCAGTTAGGTGGTTGGTTCATTCCTAATAGAAATTGTAAGATCTTTTTTACAATCCAGTTTTACATATTAAAAATAAGGTTTATAGAAAAAATAAGCTTTAAAAATACAATGTTAAGGAGCCGGGCGGTAGCGCTGGAGGTAAGGTGCCTGCCTTACCTGCGCTAGCCTAGGACGGACCGCAGTTCGATCCCCCAGTGTCCCATATGGTCCCCCAAGCCAGGAGCGACTTCTGAGCGCATAGCCAGGAGTAACCCCTGAGTGTCACTGGGTGTGGCCCAAAAACCAAAAAAAAAAAAAAATACAATGTTAAAGAGCTATCACTAAAATCAATATCTGCAAACATTTGAGATTAAGTACCCAGGCATGTATTTATCTTTGTTACCTTCTATTTTGTTTTATTGCTTGTCAAATAAATATATATATTTCCTTAACTAAGTATTCTGATATTAAGGTAGGGAACTAAGCAATATATTATAGACTCAGTCCAGTTATTTTTTTTCATTTAACTGACACCTCACAGAAATATCAATATGGGAATAGTGTGATAGCACAGCAGTAAATGCATTTGCTTTGCAGAGTGGCTGAGCCAGGACTGATGCGGATTCTATTCCAGGCATCCCATGGTTCCCCAAGTCAGGAACGATTTCTGAGCACAGAGCCAGGAATAAACTCAGAGCGCCTCCAGATGAGGCCTCCCAAATATATACATATATAAATATTACTATATACACATATATACATATATACTATACTATATATACATATAGATGTATATATATAGTAATATATATGTATATATAGTATATGCTGAAGCATATATATATATATATGCAAAGAAAACAACACACCAACCCATATCATGACAGCTTGTGATATATAAGGAGTTATGATTTAATAACTCCAGTATCTAGAGTTAATAGTACTTCAGTTCGTAAGTGCACCTCCTGTTTTTGGACAATCAAGCATGGTCATGTATAATTTCAGTGGTGGCTCAAGATAGCTCAAAGAGTTGCGTGCATAATTCACCTGCAAGAGGTAGAATTAGACCGGGGCAAACTCAGGAGCATTCTCAGTACACAGAGCATGAAACGACATTGAAGGACACAGGATATGCTCTACCTCCCTACCTCTTATTATTAAAAAAACAACTCAGCAAACTTTCCTCTGAGATAAAATGTGGATCCTGTCTCTATCCTTTTGTGCTTCTTTTCTACTAGTTTTATTCAAAAAGGTCTCATTCTGCAACTCTGCTTCCTTGTCATTTATTTTCTAAGAGAGCATTGGGATTGTCTGTTAACAGTATAATGTTTTTGAGAATGGATCATTTTTTTTTGTTTTTTGTTTTTTTTTTTTTGTTTTTTTGGGGGGTCACACCCAGCAGTGCTCAGGGGTTATTCCTGGCTCCATGCTCAGAAATTGCTCCTGGCAGGCACGGGGGACCATATGGGGCACCGGGATTCGAACGGATGACCTTTTGCATGAAAAGCAAATGCCTTACCTCCATGCTATCTCCCGGGCCCCGAGAATGGATCAATTTTTATATTCTACATATTGTGGTATAATGAAAAAAATGCAGGCTAACACATTAATTTATTTTCAGTTTTTGAATCCCACTCAACTGTACTCGGAGTTTACACCTGGCTCTGTGTTCAGGGACTACTCCTGCAGGTGCTCATTCAATCACATGTTGTAAGAAATCCAACCAGAGTTGAAACATGCACAACGAGAACCTTACTCTATATATACTATCAATCTGACCTCTTGCATGCCAGTATCTGTACTAATTTTGTGAATTTGATCTATATTTTAAAATTAATAACATTGATGTGCATAATGATATCTTCATAAAGTTAATGCTATTATAAATTTATATATGAAGCTAAACTTTGAACAATTAATGTATCCGTAAAATCTTATCACAGAGCATTTATACTGAATTTAATTTAATTTATATATAATTGATATATAATTGATATATATATATCTATATCAATTAGAGTGGGAAGGAAAGCAATTCAAATACAAGTAAATTACAATCACTGAATTTTGGAGGGGGGCACACCAGGCTATTCTCAGGGGTTATTCCTGGCTCTGTGTTCAGAAGTCACTCCTGGCAGGCTCAGGAGACCATATGAGATGCTGAGAATTGGAGTCCATCCGTGGTTGGCTATATGTAAGGCAAATGCCATACCACTGTACTATCCCCAATGACTGAATTTTTAAGCTTATTCATAAAATGCAATGTAGTCATTAAATAACTACAGATGATATATTAAATAGCAGGCAAACTATTCATTATATGAAAATAGAAGCAATAATAAGAAATAGAGGCTAAAGAACTCTTGCTTTGCACTCAGCTTACCAGAGTTCCAAATTCTGTGCTCATATCCGTGTCAGAAATGGTTTCTGAACACTGAGGCAGGATATCTGACACAACCACCAAGGCTCCAGAAATTGAACAAATAAAGCAAAATAAATTAAAATATGTGCATCATAACATCAGTGCATGGCTTGGAATGATTTTGGATTTTATTTATAATTGCAATGATATTAATATAGTAATAATTATTTTTATTATAATTATCTTTATGCTCTCTTCAACCTTAATAATTTGTGTTACACTATTAATTATAGAATCAGAAAAGCAATCTAAGTGGACAATTGGCCTAGCTCTCTAAAATAAAATAATTATCTAACTTGACAAATAATGATAGTGTGAAAATTATATTTATTTAAATAGTATTCTTAAAATAAAGGTCCTAGTTAGAAATAATTAATGGCAAATTATTTAAACACATAGATATGAGTCTAAAACTCATTTACTGTGTCCCTATAAGTATCACTCCAATTTATTTTGTGTTTCTTATCTTTAGCACTCAGAGAAGGCCTTAAAAATTAGAAAAACTTATTAATGATAACTATTAGTGCATATTTAATCATAAAATAATGTTGAAGCTCTTACAAAGTAATTTTATCATGCATATACATTGATAGGGATATTTTAATTGGTATCTTTTCATACCTTTGTTGTAATAAACATTTTTAAACTGATATTTGAAGATTTGTTAAAAACTAACATTTTACTATAAGTATTAAATACAAAGCAATGCTAAAAATTATTTTGATAAGTTCAATTATAAATGTTTTTACTCTAATAATGAAAAAGTAAGGCATACAATTTTCTTTTTAAATGCTTGAACAGATTGTCACCATAGTAACTAATAGACACACCAGGAGTAAGTCATTCAAGTGAGTGTATATTTCTGTAGGTGACTCCCACTCTCACAATCTTCTTTTCATCCGCCTCAATATTATTATTAGAAACAAAACTAATATGCTTGTGAAAAAAATAGATGTTTATTTTAAAATCATTGCTTTCTAAGTAAAATTAACTTCTAGGTCTTGATATAACTACATTGTATCTTTAGTCTACTATAAATTCTTGCTTATTAATTGCATTAAATAGGTATCCCATATCCATCTCAACCTTCCTTACATTAAAAGTAGTCCTAGGGGTTTATAATATTTCTATAACATTATGATTTATTTGGGACATATGTATGAAGTCTAATAGAACAGACTGAAAGTCTCCTTTAAGGTATTTGAATCACTGAGGGAAACATTCACTAAATATATATTGCAATTAAATTTCTAAAAATATGTAATTGATGTCAAATATTTTATTTAAGAATTATGCTTTTAAAGAGGAATAATTAATTTTATCCTTTATCTTGTATGAGGTTAGGATGCCTCAAACATTTAAACAATATAATAACTATGTTCACTTAGTCTAAGTAGGAATAAATGATGAACAACAACTGTCATATTTATAGAAAACAACATATTTAACAGAGTATTTGACAGAAATCAAAATATATGAAACCTTGAGGCTGGACCATAATTATAAAATATATTGAGGATAATCTACCTTAGTTCTGCAGATAGAAACCTCATATTTAATAAATGTGTGCTCTTACAAAGTAATTTTATCTGTATATGCATTAATAGAAATATCATAATAAGGAAACTTTTTATACCTTTGGTGGAATAAACAAGTTTTATTTAAATTTATATTTAACATTTGTGAAAACTAACACTTTACTAAACATTAAATACAAAGCAGAATGATATTAAGGATTTGACTCCATTCATAAAGATAACAAAAATAATAGATAATTATGATTATGGCTAATTAAAAAAGGTTTTATAGTGACCGGAGTGATAACTCAGTGGAAGGGCAATTTGCCTTGCACGCAACTGACCTGAGACTGACCAGGCTTGAATCCTGGGCATTCCATATGGTCCTCCGAGTCTGCCAGGAGCGATTTCTGAGTGCAGAGCTAGGAGTAATCCCTGAGCATTCTGGGTGTGTCCGCAGAAACAAAACAAAACAAAAGTTTTACATTTAAAACAAAACTTGGGGTACAGTTAAGAATCATAACAAGTGGTAGAAAATGTTCACACACATAAATGTAATAAATGATTAATTGAGATATAAAATTTTTCATAAATCTCAACAACAACAAAATAAATAGCTTCCTGAAAAATGGGGAGGGAAGATGAAGAGACACTTCATTGAAGTGAACCAGTTCTCAAGTTATCTGTGTAGTGAAGTATAAGTGATATCATAAAAGTGAGCTTTGTCACATGCTATTTGGAAGATGCAAATAAAAATTATAATGCTACATTATCGTATTCCAGGATAATGATATATACTAAAGTACTGAGCGAGGGGTGAATAAAAAACCCTTGGGAGAGATGTTAAAGAAAAGTACCTTTTCTTTATGTTGGTGGGAATGTTATTTTGTCCATTTATTTTAGGAAATATTATATTTAAAAAATTAAGAAAAGAACTGGAATAGAAAAATTATTGCATTGATGGATTATATTAATTTCTAATATTAATGCATTTACTTTAAAACCAGCAAATAAATGATTTTAAAAGTAAATAACAATACTTAAAAATTTAAATATAGCAAAATAAATAAAAAGACCAAGGGCTAATTTTGAAACCTATTGTATATTATTTTATGTTAAGCATGCTTTAAAAATGTATACTTCTTGAGTATTTTATGTTAGTAGAAAGGTCACAATAGATTTTTTTTGTTTTTTTTTGGGGGGGCACACCCAGTGACGCTCAGGGTTTACTCCTAACTAGGTGCTCAGAAGTCGCAACTGGCTTGGGGGACCATATGGGAAACCCGGGGATCGAACCGAGGTCCGTCCTAGGTTAGCGCAGGCAAGGCAGGCACCTTACCTCCAGTGCCACCGACCAGCCCCCACAATAGATCTTTATTTAAGCTAAATATATATATTTCATTATCTAGGATCAAGAAAAATTTAGATTAATTTGATTATTAAATTATTAAATTTTATTTTTTTAGTTTGTCTGACATATATATTATTTTCTCTTTGAAATTTGGCTATTTACTTGAAAATGTTAATTTAAAACAGCAATAGTCCATCATATTAGGAACATTAGCTTTAGAATATATACAAATTACATATAGTCAAATTACCAGATAACGATACTTAGACATTATTCAAATTAAGTGCATACTAACTACTAAATTTGGTAAGACCAGTCCTCATTCACTGCATGTTATGATATGAACATGCATCTCTGGCCATCATATATTCATTATCTACTAACTTCTGAAATTTATCATATATCCCTAGGATATGCAATGGAATATCTTTCAATGTCCTCAATGTATAATCATTTCCAGAATTGAATGCTTGTTAAAATTGACATTCTTTGTATATATTCTACATTTTGAGTTCCAGCTGAAGATTTTTCTAACCTTTAATGAACATATAGACCTAATTCCAAACAATGGCATCTTTAATATCATCTTTATTTAAGCACCTTACTTACAAACATAATCATAGGTTTCAGTCATAAAAAGAACAATCCTCTTGACAAAGTGCAACCTTTCTATCACAATTGTCCCCAAACTCCCCTTGCCCTGTATTTGAGACAGGTATTCTACTTCTCTCACTCAGTATTGTCACTATAGTTATCAGTGTAATTATTTTTTTAACTTCACTCACCATTCTTTGTAGTGAGCTTCAGATCCTGAGCCTGCTTTGCAGCCCTCATCTATATAGTCTCTGGGCATTATTGCAAGAATGCCTATTCTTTTTCTTAAAAGCCATAGATGAATGAGACTATTCTGTATCTATCTCTCTTCCTCTGTCTTATAATACTCAGCATAATAGATTCCATGTAAATCCATGTATAAAAACATTCATGACTTCATCTCTGATGACAGTTGCATAATATTTTATTGAGTATATGTACCACAGTTTCTTTAGCATTCATCTGTTGAAGGGCATATTGGTTATTTCCAGAGTGTATAATAAAAATAGCGCTGCAATAAATATAGGTGTGAGGAAGGGATTTTTTTTGAATTGTATTTTTGTGTTCCTAGGGCGTATCCCTAAGAGTGGTATAGTTGGTTCATATGGGAGCTCAATTTCCAGCTTATTTTATTAATATATTTATTTAAGCACCTTGATTAAAATATGATTGTAGTTGTGTTTTGGTCATGTAAAGAACACACCACTCCACTAGTGCAAAGGATCTAAACCTACCTCCTCCCCAACCCACTCCTGCCTGCACTCTAGACAAGCTTTCTACTTCCCTCATCTATTCACATTGTTATGATACTTCTCAATGTAGTTATTTCTCTAACTGCACTCATCATACATTGCAGAAAGCTTCATGTCATGAGCTGGACCTTCCAGCCCTCCTCTATTTTGTCTGAGAATATTGCAAGAATGTCTTATTTTTCTTTTTTTTTTAAATTTTTTTAAATTTTTAATTATGAAAACAAAGAAGCAAAGAAAGAGTACAAGGTAAAGTTACAATGGAAGGACTATCACCCATAAACAGAACTCACATAAGTCCCATTGCTGATATCTTAACATTGAATTTTCAACCAAAGAATATTAAGAAAAATAAAACAGAACCCATGTACAATTACTTTGTCCCTCAAGTCCCCAGATTGCAATATGTATTTCTTAGCAGTACATCAAGCATTCTAAAGCCATAAAACTTATGTGACTCCTTAAATTTTGAAGGCATAGTACGTTTTTACATTTCCATGTATGTGCATATTAGTTTAAGTTAGTCTCAAATATGGGTGTTTCTTTTTAACATGTTTAAACATAAGAATTAAATTGAGGGACTCTTTCACCGAATATCTCTTATTGAAAAGTTCACAAAGAGAAGAAAAGATAATAAGTAGGTAAAATCTTCACTGTTTAAGAGAATATTTAGTAAGAGTTAGCTGTCAAAGAAATGAGATATAAAATATTCAAAGCCATACGTGTACATTTTATGTCTTTTGAAATAGTTAGGGATTGTA